>PISX010003642.1:0-134118 GCA_004024625.1 Mellivora capensis | reverse complement strand
AAAAATACCTTCATCCAAGGCTGTTCATAATTCTCTGAAACTGATAAAAGGCACTGTTAGATTTATTGGCCAAATAACTACCCCTCTTTGAGTATATGCCATCCAATTTAGTAAACCCAAACTATGTCTAGATTTTAAATAAAATATAGGGAGTTTTAAATGCTATGTAAGAGATAGTAGTTATATCTTGCTTTCTTCATGTCTATGTACTTTATTTTTAGTTGATTGGACTGGTAGAGAAAAAATAGAAAATCCAGTTATAATATCGTTAGTAGGATCTTACTATTTGAAATAATCCGGGTAAACTGTGTTTTGAGCTATTACTGATGAGTCTGTACATTGATTATGTAATTCAATCATGCATAAAAGCACTCGGTAGACTCTCCTAAAAGGAAAAACCGTCTTTTTTATTTACCAGAGGAATACCCCTTAATCTCAGTCCTTCTGAGAGAATCCTCTATCCGTGTAATTTTTTTAATAGTTTATAATTCATATTAGTCTTTTTCTGATTATAAATGCAACATGACAGGCTAGAGGAAAGCATGAAGAGAGAGCATCCCATCCTAGTAACCCTCCCAACCCTGCCAAACTCTGGGTGAGTATTTGCCTATCATTTTACTCAGAATTGTCTATGAATCCCACCCATACACATGTGGGCTTACTTAAGTGGCATCTTTTATTATTTATATTATTTAAATATTATTATTATATATTATTTATTTATTATTTATTTATATATCATTTATTATACATACTATATTATAACTTGCTTTCCTCACCTGATATATTGTGAAAACCCACATTGATAAGTCCTGATACATTGTATTGTATTGTATCCCATTTCTGCCAATATCATGTAACGTAATATACATATTTAATGTATTGTGAGACCAAAGTCTCTATTGCAGTTGAAAAAAAATTTTTTTTTTTTTTTCAGTTTCCTTAGGACCAGCTCTTTTGGGAAAGCTCACGGAGGACACTTCTCTCGGCCGCGTTCGATTGCTTCTAGTCTTAGAAACACACATTATCACCTTAACTCTGCCACTGGAGCAATCTCGGAAAAGTTCACCCTCTTATTTAATGTCATCACATTCTCTGGGACTAGAGACCTGAAATAGGGTTTCATTCACTGTGTGCTTTCGTTTGTACCACTAATACGCCACGGCCACTCACAGTTTTCAATAAAGAGGTTTCTTCGAAACGCTGCCATGTAGCGTATTGTGTTTAGAACAGCAACAACAAAATGAGCTGGAATTGGACCAAAATGAAGCTGCTGTTTCATATTAAGTTCACTGCCTTCACGTCCGATTCACGACCCAAGTATTTAGTTAGCCTGATAATCTGGGGTCGCTGCAAAAGTAAGATCTGGAATCTGGCTTTCAAATAGGCAGTGGCAGCCAGAGCCACATTTAAGGCAAAGAGAAAATGGCCTGGAAAAGACCAGGTACCCGCAGGAGGGCCCTGAGTCAGGCGCAGAGGTGCAAACCGCACCTTTGGGGGAGTTTTCCTGGCCCACGTCCAAGTGACAGGAATCCTGGAGACTTAGGAAGGGTGAAGAGCAAAGAGGTTAGAGTAAGGAGAAAAGAAAGCGGGGGGAATGAGGAAAAATACCACCCTCTGGGGAAGAAGGCATTACTTAAAACAGAAAGTGGGCATATGGGCGTCATTTTGCCAATACCTAGGTTTTCTTCTCATACTTCTTTTTAAGATTTCATTTATTTGTTTGTTTGTTTGTTTATTTTAGAGAGACTGAGAGCGAGCACGTGGCAGTGGGGGGAGGGGGGCTGGGAGCAGAGGAGGAGGGAGAGGGAGGAGGAAAGAGTCTCAGGCAGACTCCCGGCTGAGCGTGGAGCCCCAGCTGGAGCTGGATCGCACCAACCCTGACCTCGGGACCCTGAGACCATGACCTAAGATGAAACCAAGAGTCTGACACTTAACTGACTGAGCCACCCCGGCGCCTCTCTTCTCATCCCTTTTCTGCTTTAACAATACGGATCCTGCTTAGTGAAATGAGTCTGAATTTAAGGAAGGAAATTGCATTTAATGCTGCAGGTATTCTCCTCTGCCTCTGGCAAACTGCGGTGCTAATAGGACTCGCAGGAACCTTTGTTTGCTGCGGCAGGTGCTTCCCTCCCCGAGACAGGAGGGAGTGGAGGGACGGGATGGGGGACCCAGAGGACGTCTTGCTGGCTCTGGTGGCGACAGAAGCTCTCCTGAGTCACTTGGGTTCGGTCATTGACCTTAGACAGAAAGGGAGCACATCTTGGTGTGCCCTGCAGGACGATAAGCCAGGGGGATATCTGAGGACGAGGAGAAGCCCTGAAGTTTTTGGAGGTCGTGCAACAAGCCCTAACTGAATGAGATCTATGATTTCAGAAGAAACAGTGCCTTTCCAACAAGTCCCTGGATTTGTAGCATTCGGCAGCGGAAGAGGGATAGGGAAATTCTGAAACTCACTCCAAAGGCAAACATGGGAGACACCTGGGTGGCTCAGTCAGTGAAGCCTCTGCCTTCAGCTCAGGTCATGATCCCAGGGTCCTGGGATCCAGCCCTGCACTGGGGGTGGGGTGGGGGGGGTGGAGGGGTGGGTAGGCTCCCTCTCTGGAGGGAGCCTGCTTCTGCCTCTGCCTCCCCCTCCCCCTGCTTGTGCTTTTTCCCTCTCTCTCTCTCTCTCTCTGGCAAATAGATAAATAAAATATACATATTTTTAAATAAAGACAAGCGTGGAAATGTGGCTTTCAGGAGCAGCAGCATCTGATACCACAAATATCAAAAAGAACAAGAAATGACTTGAGTTTTGCCTGTGCCCTGTGGCCACCTCAAGGAGTTGTCTTCACATGCCACCTTCCGTTGGGACAGTCCTGCCCAGTCCCGTATCTTTGCGTGGATCTCACGGATGGATCTGAACCGGCAAACTCATTTCAGAGAATGTGGAGAATTCCTTAAATAGAATTCATTGCGCCCCACCCCGCCCTCAGGTTTCTCGAACCTTCTTCTCACCCCCTTCGCCAGACTCATAGATGATTTATGCCAACATGGATCACGTCTACTTCAGACCAGTTACTCTGTTCCTGTTAGATGATTCCCATTATCTGCACAGAGATATTTCAGCAATCTAACCAGGAGTTGTAGTGGCCATTATTTGCAAACTGCATTTTCTACATTATCAGTACTAAAATCACCTTTACTCTACTTGGACACCAGGAGTCTTTGAGACAAATCTGAAAGTTTATTTTGGACCACTTGAATGTCCTGTTTTTCACTAGAGTCTGAAAGATCTAATCTAGCTTGAGCCTCTAACTGAAAATGTGCCATGTGGTACTTTATCACCGTAATTGCTGGGACACCACACACTTCATAGTTTCAGTCCAATGGCTGCTTTCTTTTTAACCGGCAGCTCCCTCGGACCAAAATTTTTAATATTATTTTTACTATTCAAAGTAACATACAAAGCATTCACCTCTGAGTGATATCCTGGTTCCTCTCAATAAAAGAGAAAAATCCAAAAGAGACCAAAGGCTATGAAAGGAGCTCACTTGCACCAGCAAACACGGAGGGAATTGAAAAAAAAAAATTAAAATTAAAATAAAGACAAAGGAAGAAACTTGTACTTAGGAGAAAGAATGCAGGGTGTAAATAATGACTGAATGAAATGAATACATATGACAATGATGACATGTGTAAAAACCACTGGTCATACTTTCAGACTTGTGAAGTCAACTCTTCGGTTACGTTTTGCCCTAGATAGAGGCTTAAGAATATTCAGACGTGTATCTGTTACATGAATAATCACTTCGGTTCTAAAAATACTCTCCTGCTACTAACTCAATTAAATAAAAGTGCAGCAGGAAAGCTTAATTAAGCTTTCTAGGTTGTTAAAACTCCGCTTCCAGAAAAAAATATACTATTCTTAGAGTCCCACAGTCCAAACGCAAAAAACAGCTAAGGTTTTATCCGTCAAAGAAATGGTTCCTTTCCTGTGCTTAGCACTGAGACCCTTCCCTGGCATTTTAATCGAGTAATCCCCGACTGTGCTGGGCTGCTGAAGAGAGCGTTGTTCTACTAGTAACGTCAGCCTCGGGAGAGGAGAATTGACGAGAGGCCAAATTCCTTCAGGAAATTTGGGACTAGTTGAAACCGTCCTACCCCGCCTTGCTTTGATGATGGCGATTGATGATAAGTTTAATTTTTCAGCACCTGGTGTTAAGAACACAGGCTCCAAGGCTCCAAAACAACAACAAAGAAAGAACTAAAACATCATTTATGGATTGGCAACATGTCCCAGAATCCACAGAGGGAGCAGAAAGTAGCAGGGTGAGGAGAGAAACTTGATTCCCTTTCCAGACATCAGAAGTGAGAAAATCCAACCCACAGTTAAAGCCAAACCAAAGAGTCAAGAGGAGAGTTGTTTGGGGTTCTGGGAAAGAAACCCACAGGCAGGGCTGGAAATGGCTTTGGGTAGCTTCAAAGGCCGTGCCCCCAGTAGATGCAGCCTGGGGGACAACACCACCTTTGGGTTTCTGGCCAGACCCCCTGTGGTGCAGGGCACAACTCGGTGTGGGGAGCTGCATGGGACCAAGTCTGTGGGGAGAAAAAGCCTCAAGAGCAGAAGAAAGCCAAGGCTTTCCAGTGCCCTAAAAAACCAGCCAGAGCCACGTAACAATACTGCAAAGAACCCTCTCTCCTTAGCTGTCCTGAAAGACTGGGAGCGTGGATATTTTGTCCCACACTTGTCATACCAGGAAAGCAGCGCCAAGGAAAACTATGAGATAAAGTTAAGCTTTCTTCATCTGTCATTCAACCTCAGGACGCACTTCAAAGTAGCAGGCACGGTGCTAGGCTCTAGGGATTCAAGGGTGAACAGTCGAGAGCTGGGGCCTGTCTCCAGGGAGCTGATAGTCTAGTGAAAGAAAATAGACAGTAAAACAAAAATATACCCCAATGGCATGTGTCAGGAAGGCACACAGAAGGTATCAGGAAAGGGGCTCTATGGACCAGTCCGGGTCAGGGAGTCTGAAAGATGAGAAGAAACCAGCCATGGGAAGAGCTGGGGGGAAGAATGTTCCAGTCAGAGGAACTGCATGGTGGGGAAGCGACTGGAGTGCGGTGAGCAGACTGGGCAGACTGGGCAGTCTGGGCAGGTAGGCAGTGGGGCCGGGACCCACGGAGCGGCAGGACCGCTGGGGTCTGGCAGCAGCGCTCCTAACGCAATTGAAGTTTTCTCCCCGGAACCACGAGAAGCCGTGAAGCAGCGTTTGAGGCAGGTGGACCTCTCATCACACTGCCACGCTGCAGACAGTGGACTGGAGGTGGGCCCCGGACTGGGTGGGGGGAAGGTGGCGCTGGTGAGGATGAGGCTGGTTGGAGATGACCGGAAATGGATGGAGGGGAGAGGACAGTGGGGGCAACCCTGCCAGGACTGGTGACGAGGGCAGGGCGAAGGAGACCGAGGTGCCCAGGTTTCTATGAAATCTTCCGGCTCTAGCCTCTCACTCTGCTGTCGGAGGGGGCTGGCAGCCCACCTCCCGCAATGCAGCCACCCAGGCCTCTCGTCTTCCTTCTGCGTCACCCGTGGTCTTCACCCTTGGTCTCTGGCCCCACAGGCTCCTCCTCCTTCCTCTCTCTGTCTATGGCTCCTCCTTCTTCCACTCACTAAGTTAACACCGTCCCCAAAGCGTTGAACTAAGTCTGCTCGGTACTCTGTCTTGACCGTTCTGCATCAACCACTGCCAAGCCTTCCACCTTCGCGTTAAACAAAGGGCCTTCTCAACTCCGCATCCACGCGGGACCAGGTCCCTGAGGCCTGACCTGACCACGCCCCGAAGCCTAGGCCGACCACGCCCCTGAGGCAGGCCGGACCACGCCCCTGAGGCGAGCCTAACCTGGTCGCCTGCCTGGCTTGGCAGAACTTCTAACCCAGGCCCGACCACGCCCCGAGGCCTAGGCCGACCACGCCCCCAGGCAGGCTTGACCACGCCCCCAGGCCTGGCCAGACTCCTGGGTCTCAGGAAAGCTCCAGGACTCCTTAAAACAAGGTTGTGGTGATGGCCGTGCAACTCTGTAAATACACTAATAGCCGCTGAATTCTACATTTGAAAACAGGCGAGTTTTATGGTATGTAAATGATCCTTTGAGTGAAGCTTTAGGAAACAAAGGGAAAAGTCCAACAGCACTCAGCTCTGGCCCCCATCCCAAACTTCCATACCCATGCCCTTGTCACCAGGGAGCCCCCGCTGGCCTCAGACGTGAATCACCCTTGACCCCTCCTTCGGAGTTACTTCTCAAGCCCAGAAAGGTACCAGCCAAACAACTTTCGCCCACCAGGATTCCTCAAATCCAGGTCCGTCCCCGTCCCCATCTCTCCTGATCCCCCACCGTCATCTCACGAAACCCTGCTCCGGCTCTCCCCTCGGTGGCTGGCAGCAGGGGCGTCCCCCCCACCCCCCCAGGGAGCAGTGGGACTTCTGGCAGAATGCCTTGAGTTGTCCTGTGGATGGAAGGCCCTGGACGCTTATGGGTGGGGAAGGAGGCCCTTCCCCACCATGCAGCCACACGCATCAACCGTCCCCTGTCCTACAGGACTTTAGACTGTCCTGGCCACTCTATTACACACACATACACGTCTGGCCTGCTGTTAGTTCTAATGCTAAGTCATTCTTGTATCGACTTGTTCGTGTGTTCCTTATTTTCCTGAATTTCTTATGCAGAATGCCTTCTTATCCTCTTACTTTCTCAAATTCAAAATTACTCTCTCTCTAGAAGTGAGCAGCAGATTACCTCACCATGTCTTTACAATGAAGGAGAAGGCTAGTCGAGAAGCTCTCACGCTGTGCTGCTTGGACCTGGAGCCACCCGGGCCTTGGGCCCCCTATTCCCCAGCAAGAGGAGCTGCCCTCCGTGGCTCAGCCCTTCCCCGGGGGACAGGTGGTTTCTCTGCACCCTTCCGGGGCAGGAAAGATCCAGGATCTCCAGTTGCCAAGCAGCTGGCGCTCCAAACCAGACTTCCTGGCACCAAGTGGCCTGGGTATTCCCCCTATAACCAGGCTCACATGAGCCCCATAAAAAGGGAGAGTAACAGAAGGAGGGAGCCTCCACCAGCACATCCTCCTGCCAGGCCCTGCCCCGCTCTGCGTGGGACGCAGGAGGATAGGGTCTCCTATGGTAAGGGCCTCCATGCCCTGATAAGGCCTGTTCCTTAACCAAGCTGGTGACGGTGACAGTGTAGAGTCCAACCTGAGCCGTGGGACACACCCTGCCACCCTCGGCTTACTCTGCTCCCTGGGTCAGATGTCTTCATGCCTCCCTCCTCAGGGCAAGCGTCCCTGCTCACCACTGCTGGTCAGCGGTGAGCTCTCCCTTCCCTGAGTCATAACATTTTATTCATAGCTCTCTAAGGCTATAGATCACTTCCTCCCTTCCATAGGAGCGTTCCATTCCTCCCACAGCAGTCCTTCCCATGCAGGGTCCTATCGTTGCAGAAATATTTGTTGGGTAGCTCTGATATTTAAGCCACTGTTCTCAGCCCTGAAGAGACTCGTACGTAGGGAACATGGCCCATACCTTTGAGAAGTTCATAGTATATTCATCTATAGCCCTTGGAGTGAAAAGATCTCAGTAGAAAAGGGAAATGGAGAGAGGAAAGAGACAACATTTATCATCAGATAAGGATAAATGTGACCCTGTTTAGATCCATTCTGTGCTTCTGGCCGGGACATTGCAATATGGCGACTAAGCTAGGGAGTCTGGGGGTGCTGGCCATAGCGGTCCTCCCCAGGAACGTTCCCCCACCAAGCTCGACAAGGACAAGGTTCTATCCTGTGGGCCTCATGAAGTCCCTTCAGTACTGCCCTGTGCTGCTGTATTGAGGAAAGCAGTTTACTTAGGGTGGAAAAGGGTCCTCCACGAGAGTCTCTGGGTTCCTCACCTCCTTTTTTCTAAGACCCAGATGGGGGGGGCAGCTTCTGGCCATGACAGAGGGAAACCCAACTGCCACTCCTCTAGGGAACCCTACCATCCTGGCTAATGACAAAAGCCAGGCAAGTGTCTTCTAGAATGAAAAAACAAATGAAGGGAATGAATGAGAACGTAAGTCATAAGAAATGAAATGATGCCCGCCATGCCCGGGCATGGGCTTGGGCTTTTGGTTGACCACTCTGTCACTGTCCCACAACATCACATTCCTACAAAGCAAGAGGATGGACTGGGCCCAGCGGAAGGGAGGAGAGGCCCCAAGAGCCTTCTTCTCCGTTCTTTGGCAAACATTGCCATTTCCGGCAAAGGCATGCTGGGCATCAAGACAGGCTGTGGCCAGAGGAATTGATCATAACGTGGTCAAGGGACAAAGGGCAACCGCGCTCATTACTGGGAAGTGACAGAAGCTAGATAGGGTACTGTCAGACTGAGTGACATGCATCTCCCGGGCTACGTGATGCTTGCGGGGGTCAAATGGCAGCATCAATAGCTTCTCGCTCCAAAAAATAATCCTTGCCCCTGAAAATGTCTCAAAGAGCATTTGCTTTGTCTGGAGGCATTCAGTGGGCCTTACAGGGCCAGAGGTTTCTGACAAGAATTTCTGTCCCTGCTCTGAAAGGGATGGCAGCCTTCCAGGTGTCCTGCAAGGCCCTATCAGTTCTCCCCAGGCTCCCCGCCAACTGCCGCTCTGTGGCTTGGATGCGCCAGGGTTAGAATCTCAAAAATAAAGACTCCTTCCAAAGGAAAGATAGAACAGACTCAGTGATCTTTTTGCAGACAAGAAAGAGGAAAAGAGCAGGTTCTCCAAAAAATTAGTGCTGATGCTTACCCAGACCCGACTTGGAGAGCTGGATGGTTCCATGACTCAGGTTGTCCTTCTCAATCTCTCAGCTTCAAATTGGCCATGTCCCCACCTTCATCCAGCATGGTGCTGCGTGCTGCTCTGAGGGAGCTTTCGGTCCATCCAGGTGGACAGCTGGGACCAGATGGACGAACACACACACGGTTGGAGGCACCAGGATTGGGTGGGCGGAGCACAGACCACGCCAGCTCTTCCCTCCCAGGCAGCCAGGCATGCTGTGTGGGGGCTACCCATACCGTGTCACACACCTCTCAGCTTCCTAGCTAGGTGGTCAACAGGTCTGTATGGACGTCTGTCCTGTGCAGATCCCCTGCCTGGCTGGAACCGACGGTGGCAGGAGAGCCAGTGGTGAGCAGCTAGAGAACAGGAAGCTTCTAGCCACAGGCAGTGAGGGCTCAGAGACACCCTTTGATGTCTGTTCCCCAGGACCTAACCGGGTCTCCATGTACCTGCAAGATTCATTCCAGGCACACAGGTCACAGGGTGCCTTGGGAACCTGCTTTTATTAAGTAACAGTGGTTTTATTGTTCCATTTTTCTCCATAAACTTCCAGCAGAGCCTCAGGTCAGGCTGATCGGCCTGTGGCTACATGCAAAGCCCTCCTAAAGCAGAGGTGCGTGGCCTGTGACGTGGGCACCCTGTTTGCCTCCACTCACTTCATACTCCCACCAAACCCAGGGCTGCTTTGCCTCTCCTCCTGCTCCGTACTTTGGGGACACTTGGCCTGACACACTTCTAACTGCTGACACAAGTTACTTGGCTGCCTTGAAACCCCAAACAAGGTCAGACAGCAAAACACACCTCTGGGTGCCTGGGTGGCTCAGTGGGTTAAAGCCTCTGCTTTCGGCTCAGGCCATGATCCCAGGGTCCTGGGATCGAGCCCCACATCGGGCTCTCTGCTCAGCGGAGAGCCTGCTTCCTCCTCTCTCTCCCTGCCTGCCTCTCTTGCCTACTTATAATCTCTGTCTGTCAAATAAATAAATAAAATCTTAAAAAAAAAAAAAAAACCAAACACACCTCCCTGTGCCGCCAGGCCTCCACTCCTGCCAACCCCAGAAATGACTTGGAAAGAATAAAATACTAGTGGCAGTATTAATACCGTGCCCCCACCCCGCCCCCAAGACTCTGGCCCCTTTGACAGGGGCGGCCTGTCTTGTGAATGTGGTCTGGAGTTTCTCTGCTACTTGGTTATATGCTCACCGACTGGAAAGTGCCACTTGCAATATGGCTTTGCTGAGGTGGAGCTCGTCAATCTGTTTTTGCGTGTGGTTCTCCTGAGCTCCTGGCTGCTGCCTGCATCCCCAGAAAAGACCATCATTTGCTGACTCTGAGGCTAGGAGTTTGGCCAAGTTGCCCCGTGGCTCCTTCCACACCACAACATGATCATTTTAGTGATGATGATAATGTCACATAAAGAAATAAAAAGCAAGGTGCGTTCACGCAATCTGAAGTTGACGGTGGGTTCTGCATACTGCTTTAGGGGGGCCACAAAGGCCTTCAGAGCCAGCCGACGCCTAAATGACACTGTTTCTAGATCTGGTGACAGCCTCGGCCCCCTGAATAGCATCCCGTGCCTCATCCTGGCAAGGAGCAGAGGAAGGGCTGCTGGAGGAGCAGAGGGGGAGCCCAGGGGATGCTGGAGACTGATGCTCGACCTGCTTCTCCTGCCTCCCTGACTGCTGCCTTGTTTAAACACACGTTTAATCTGTACCTGTCAAAAGCATCTGAGAGCACTGGTCTGGCAGCCAGCAGGGGCTCCTTCCATATCATCAGCCCCCTTTAAGCCAGGCCCCACTTAACAGGGAATTCTTCTAGAAAGGCTCTATGTATGGTAAATGCCCCTCCAAGCCGGGAGATATTGGCAGAAGGGCCCTCAGTGCCTGCCCTGGGGCTGTGCGAGAGAGGCTCCCAGTGCCTCTCTCTGTCTCTCCATCTTTCTCTCTGTCGAGATGCAAGCCAGAACACAAGTCAATCTACTTGCCCAGCCTCCGAGACAAAGAACCAATCTGAGCTGATGAGTCCGATTTTCTGGGGGCGAGACTCCTTTTTGACCAGTCTCCTCTCCTTGTAGACCTGGGGTCTCTTGTCCCTCGCCCACCAAACTCTGTCCCTCCCCGGTCCCCAGGCCTGTCCCAAGCATCGCAGCCATTGCTCAGACTGATTGGCCCCAGTGGCAGCCCATTGTCTGGGGCACTGTGATTGGTTGAGGGAGCCACACCTCAGCCAATCAGCACACGGCTTTACCCCGGGCCCCAGAACTGGTCCTCAAATGGTTGGGTGAGGATGTGTGACCCAGGTGGAGACAGTGAGATGTGAAAACATTTCTTCCCTCCTAACAGCTGGCAGGGAAAGAAACACCTTTCCTTTCTCTGGATATCTGGGCATGTGGGTGTGAGGCATGGGACTGTTACCTCCATTTTATCACCATGAAGGAAGCCAGGCTGAGGATGAAACCCATACAGTTAGGGAGGGGAAAGCAGAGAGAATCCCTGAGATATGGGGCCAGAGGCCCTGGATTAAGCCATCCCTGATGCCCACCCTAATACTGACATCTACTTATGTGAGAACAGACTTTCCTGTGGTTTGGTATCTTCATGGAGGCAGATTCCTTTGAATGTAGGTGAGCAAGGGCTAGGGGCCTCCTCAGGGCACTCCCACCCTCCCACCCCACCCCCTAACACATACACACACACACACACACACACACACACACACACACCACACTTTCTGGCAAACATACCTTCTCTGAGTAGTCTGGGTGACCCGGGGATCACTGTTGTACATTGATGCCGTGGACTAATTTACCCGAATTAACAGATGTGTCCAGGTTATCTTTGGCCCTGGCTTTGACCGTTCTGGATCTCTTTCCAAATGCTCCTCTCTGGCCTCTGTGAAGACCTTCAGCTTTGAGATCAGAGAAGAGAGTGAAGGCACCTGGATACCATCAAGGTCAGCCTCCAGTCCCTGGTGAGAGCTCTGTCTGAGCATAGGGAGGAAGCCAAGATTCACTGCTTGGCATTCACACCGAAGGCTGTGTCTCTCTTCAGAGAGGCCAGAGAACGGGTCAAGTGTTGCAGGCCTCCTGGATTCAAATCCTAGCTCTGATCCTTGTTGGCTATTTGACCTTGGACAAATGACTTGTACCATGGTGCCTCAGTTCTCTCACCTGTAAAATGGGAGTAACTCAGGCCCCATACAGTTGTGAAAACCAATTGGATTAATTTTTGGTAAGAAGCTGAGAACAATGCTAGAAATACAGTAAGCATTCAAATTTAGTGTTTGTTATTTATAGGAACGGATACTCAACTGAATTTTGTTCTTTATATTTTTTGTGATGCTAATTTGCTTTCATCCCTGGGGAGATGTGTGTGTGAAGGACTCAGGCAGTGGACATCTGAGCCCTCCCAGTTGTACTTGGAGGGGTGAGGCTTCCAGAGATCCTACACTTGCCCAGATTCTCATGCTCCTGAAATGCAGACATGAAGAGGAGGACAGGCTGGGGGCCAGGATCTTGCTACCCCCAGGGGAAGACCAATGATGGGGAGGTTGGGACCCCTGCTCCTCTTGAGGCAGAAGTCCCCAGATGACTGCGGTCCCATTGCCTCCAGCCCGGCATGATGAAGCCTGGAGCTCAAGGTAAACTGATCAAAGAAACGAAAATGAAGATTTCTTCCACCCCCAGTTAATGCCCAGCACACGTGCGTGAATGCCCCAACTCCCTGTGTTTGTTCCACGTTCTGAATCCCCTCTGGAGGTACCTCGTGTGGAGACACATTTCATGCCAGCACAAAGGGGAGGAGAAGTCCTATGGGAGGAAATGTGCAGAGGCACAATAGGGGCAGTAAGTGGGGACATCACAGAAAGCTGACAAGGAGTCGCCGCTGGAGGGACCTGGGTTGTCCGGGGCGGTCTGGTGCGCTCCCGCACACCCTGCACGGCCTCGCACCCACGCATCCCTTGTTGAGGAAGGCCCCTCCTCCTCGCCCCGCCTGCGCCGGACACGCCCCCAGACACGCCCCCGCCCATCTGGCGTCAGTTTGCTCGTTGGGCCCTCCCCTTTTGATCCCCAGGGTAGTCACGTGACCTCACTTCGGCCAATGAGCTGTTAGCAAGTGTGATGCACGTGGAGGCTTGGAAAGTGCTGGTAAAATGGAGCTTGCCCATTCTGCTTCCCTGCCGCGGCCACAAAAACGTCCCTAACCAGCCTGCTTGTTGCCGAGACATGCGGAACAGAACTAGTGTCCCCGGCTGCCCCAGATGAGGCCAGTCAACAGCCAGCGAGTCAACACCCGAGCGAGCCCAGCCCATGTCAGCCGCCTGCAGACTTGTGAGACACAGAGATGCTTACGGCTTCAGGCCACTGAGTTTTGGGGTGATGTGTTGCACAGCATTACTGTGGCAACAGTCACTGATACGGCAGGCCGGGGTGGGGGGCTCCCGCCGGTGCCACGGGTTGGTGGGGGGGGGGTAACTTTCCAGAGCGGAGCTGTAGGCGGCTGGGGTGGAGCATCGGGAAGTGGGTGGCCCTTAAATTAAGGGCGTCCGGGCACCCTGCAGGCCTGATCCTCACCGGCGGCCGTTCCCGAAGTGCAGAAAGTGGCAGAAAACGAGGAGGCAAAGACAAACGCTGACAGCTTTGCTGAGCTCCTGCAGCAGGCAAAGCTCAGTCCAGGGGCCACGGACGCTCAGGGATGGGTCAGATCCAGGCCCTGCTGCCGGAGCTTGTCTCCCTGAGGTTCTGGGCTCACCATGAGAGTCCACCGGACAGCGTCCCCTCGCATCCCTCTCCTCCTCGGCCCCCACAGATAGCGGACTCCCTTCCCTTGCCACCCTCCACCTCCGCAGCTGAGCCAGGAGGCCTACAGCTCAGGGAAGGAGAAGCCTAGAACCTCAAGGTCTAAGGGCAGCCCACGTCTAGTGACTGATCTCCTTAGAATATAAACCTCGGTCCCCTCGCCCCAACTTGAGACAAGCCCAGCCCCAGACCACTCGGAGACTACACCGCAGCTCACTTTCTCCCTCTGCCCAGTCCCGCTCTGTCACTTTCTTTTTCATCCACCAGGCTGACCCCCAGAGGACACCCTGACGACCTTCCTGCAGGCCAGTCTCCGCCCCACAGGCTTCCCCGGGAAACCAGTTGTGGGAGGTTTCTGGTCAGGGAGAGGACTCGGTGTCTGTCTCTGTCACCCGTTTAGTCCAACAAAGTTGGGAAGAATCACAGAGCTTCCCAGGAAGGCCTCAGGACGGCACCTGTAGGGAGGAAGATGGGCCGAGTCTGCATGGGGAGGCTGGGCCCTGATAGAGCCACCGCGGAAGAGAACCGAGGTCACCAGGGCTCAGCAGAATCCCAGGTTCAGGACAGACCCCCCCCCCTCACTTCAGCTGTCACCTTCCCAGGGGTGAGATATTTTGTCTTTGCCACCAGCTCTGGGAAATAAAGAATCTGCATCCTCTTTGCCCAGCAGAGGCGAGTGTTTCTCAGCTGCCCTGACGCCATAGTGGGACTGGTGTGAGGCCGTCACATCAGGGGAAGTAGGTCTAGAATGGACAGTGCTACAGACTGAATGTTTGTGTCCCCCCAAAACTCAGATGTTGAAATCCTAACGGCCAGTGGGATGGTGTGAGGGTGTGTGGACTTTGGCAGGTGATTAGGTCATGAGGGGGAGAGCCCTTATGAATGGGACTAATGCCCTCACAGAAGAGACCCCAGAGAGCTCCCTCTTCCCTTCTAATATGGGAGGACACAGGGAGAAGACAGCTGACACAGGAACCAGGAGCTGAATCAGCTGGCCCCCAATCTAGGACTTCCAGCCTCCAGAACTGTATGAAATAAGTGTCTGTTGTTTATAAGGCCCCCCAATATGGTATTTGGTTCTATTGGCCCAAATAGACTAAGACAGATGGTATGAAGGGGATCCTGTGGAAGTTCTCTGGGGTTCCCAGCAGCTTGCCCATGCCTAGGGAGCCACCAGTTCGGATGCTGAGCTCCAGAGACCTACTAAGACAAGATTTAGTCACACCAACTCTAATTCCATGTTTGGATACCTGCTGGTACCAGCGGCTGGGCTGGGCACTTGTGGGACACTCTGCCAAGCCTGCTCCGGGAGCTCACGGCATAGCCGGGACACGACTGCGTCACAGCAGCCTAAGATGTGTCTAAGCCTGTGGTGTCTTAGCACCTCTGCACTTCTCCGTGGGGGAGAAACACGGGACCATAAGTGCCCAAGAGCAGGCGAGGTGCTGTCTCGCTGGGGCAGGTGGGAAAAGCTGTACCCATGGGAGTAATGACTTGAGCCAATGTCCATAAAAAGGCCCACAGAGTCCTGAGGAGGAAAGTGCACAATCCTGGGCATGGTCACATCCTTCTCCAATGCAGGCCGCACCGTTTCTGTGAGGGCTGGGACCCGGGGACCTTGTCATCCTTCCTGTCATCTTTATAATATCAGCGCCGGCATGGGGTACACAACTTTGCGGAAGCTCCGTATCTGTGTGTTGGAGGAATGAGCAGATAAGACCGAGGCGAACACGTGTATTAATTAGCGGTAGCTGTGTAACAAATCACTCCGAAATGTAACTGCTTAACACAACAAACACGTATTATTTCACTCAGCTTCTGTGGGTCGAGAATATCTGTGAGTCAAGTGCAGCCTAACTCAGAGCCTCAGAAGGCTGCCTTCAAGGTGTGGAGCAGGCTCTCAGGCCCAGTTGGGGCTGGAGAATCTGTGGCCATGTTCTGTCACGTGACCATGGACAGGTGTCGGGGGCTTGCTGGTCGTTGGTTGAACTAACATTAGTTCTTTGCCCTGTGGGCCACCCTGTGGGGGCTGCTCCCAAACAGCAGCTAGTTTGTCAGAGATCAAGGGCTCTGAAAGTGAGAGAGAAGGAAGGTTTGAGGGAAGTCACAGTCATTTGGTTGTCTAATGATCTTGGACAACGCATCACCTTCAAGATACTCTATTTAGAAGAAGTGACTCAGTAGGTCCAGCCTGCAGGTAACGGGGGAGGATCGCCCAAAGGTGGGAATACCAACAGAAGGAACAAATCACAGTCAAGGCCGAGGAGTTGGAGGAGACAGAGCGCATTTGGGAGTAAATGCACACGGTCATTCTGGAACCCGCTCCCTCATTTCTCACCTGCACCCCCACAC
The DNA here is from genome assembly GCA_004024625.1 of Mellivora capensis. Classification (NCBI taxonomy): domain Eukaryota; kingdom Metazoa; phylum Chordata; class Mammalia; order Carnivora; family Mustelidae; genus Mellivora; species Mellivora capensis. Next base: position 118,138 of record PISX010003642.1, on the reverse strand, counting down.
TGGCAGAGAATAGCAGCCGCCAGCCATGCCCATCTCCTGTTAGATCCGGTTCCTCCCTTCATGGGCTCCTTCAGCTCTTGGCTTTAATCATTCCACCCCAGCCTCTTTGTTCCCACACTCACTCTCCAACTGTGCTGCCTCAGTTTCCCCTTTTTTGCCTTTTCATGAACCGAGTTGGGGGTTCTTTAGGGCAAACTGTTCTCTGTTCAAAGAGCTGGTGGAGTTTCTACCTTGGGCTGGTCCCTGAGTAATTCAGCGAGGGAGAGGTGGGGGTCAGCAGGCTCGGAGAACTGCCCCTCGCCTGGGGCCTGACTCAAGTTCCTGTATCGTCCCCCTGGGAGCCCTGCTAGGTAGGCATGAACCTTTCACCGGCTCTTGGGTGGGCCTGGTGGTTCTAGGCCACACGGTTGCAAATGGCAGCCACAGTGTACCCACCCCCCAACTCCGCGGCTCCGGGAGGACAAGCCATCTCGCGTCCCTCCAGGGAAGGCCGGGACTTGGAACTCCAAGGTCAAGTTGCTCCGACATTTGGGAGCATTGTCTTCGTTCTGTGAGGACACGGGGAGCTGGGAATTTTTTAAATGAGGTGTTTTGAACTTCGTGGCTGGGTTTGGGGAAGGGATATCATTGGATCCCATACAGGAGGGCTCCAGTCCCTGCACACCGCACACCGCGGGCTGCTGGAAACGGCTACGCAGACGCTGGCCATGGCGCGGCTGTCTGTGGACACAGGTGAGTGGCCAGGCCACTGGCAGGACACCACGGGACACCCAGGTCGCTGGAAAAGACCTCAGAACGCTCTTCCACTGAAATCTGCCCCTCAAATTAGGAACACATTTACTTGCACAATACGACTTCATTATGTTTGCACACAGCTAAATCACAGCCCACGGGTTCACTATACACAGAGATGTTGTGAAAGGTTGGTCCTCTCCGGGCTTTTCCATAAGGATTAATTTGCCACTTGTTCACTGCCTATGTCATCTGCTGGCATGTGCCCACGGGAGAGCCACGGCTCACGCTGATCGAAGGTTTAAGGGTAACTCCGCAGGGGGAAACTTAGACCAAGAAAAAAATCTCTAGTAGACACTGTTTGGTTCCTCACTCAGTTTCCACTACCCCTTTTCCGTCTCAAGAACTCAGATTGTCTCTTAGGGTGATGCCAGTTTGGGTCGAGGGCCCAGGGTAAGCCCCAGCCAGCAAAGCTCCCTGGACATCAACATGAGTGGGTGTGAGCCATGGGCCAGTCCTGGGATGGGGGTGGGGGACCACTCAGAGGAACGACGGGGAAGGAGCAGGAGCCACAGGGAAGCCCACCGCACAGCCCCTCTGGACCCCAGCCAGACCGATCGGAGCATTTCTTAAACCAGTTTGAGCTGAGTTTCCCATTATTTGCAGCCCCAGGCATTTTGACTGCTACAGTTCTACCCAACAGCTGTTCCCCCTTTAAACTGATGAAAGTCACCTGTATGCTTCTTTATAGCAGATTCCCTTGTTCTGGTTTGATTCTGAATTGAATACTGGTGTTCAAGCCCCCCCACTGCCCCCCCCACCCATGGCACAGGGGACCGAGAGCACCGTCCTTCTCTCTCTCTGTTCAGGTGTACCCCAAAACTGACCCACAACAAGGACGTGGTTGTGGGTGATGTATTTTATTTTATTTATTTATTTTTTCTTTTTTTCTGCTGCCCCCATGAGGGATTTATTTTTGAGGTGATCCCGGGAAGCAATAAGTAGAAACGGGGAAGGGAATTGGAGGAGGAAAGGGGGGCCCTGAAAATGTACAATGAGGTGTTTCCACTGTCAGTAACAGGCTCAACCCACTGGACCCTAGAGAGATATGGGCAGGAAGCCTCCAAGGGGCATTTACCCCCAAGCCCCCCTCTCCATGGGATAAAAGGCCGTGGGTGGGGGGCATGAACCTTCCTGGCACTTCTGGACAGTTCATGGGGTGGGGAAGGACAATTTCCCAAGATGGCAGGGGAGAAAGAAGAGAAGTTGCCAGTAGGTGTCTCTTGCCCAGCGGAAGAGCTGGACAGGCATCTCAGCCTTTGCTCTATGCTCCCATCAGGGAAGCCTCAATTTCCTTATCTGTAAAGTGGGTCCAGAGGGAGTCATAAAAAACGTACCCCCGGCTTACATACAGGGGGTCTCCCAAGTGCTGGCCGTGCACGTGGCGTCTCCTTAAGCAAGGAAGGCATCTGCCGTGTGCTGACTGCTGTGTGTGACACCGGACTTTGCTGTCTATCCTGCCATCTCCCCCCAATGCCCTCCTCTGGCACCTGCCGCAGCCTGTGGCTAGGACCTACTCTGAGATGTCCCAATACGGGGGTGGGGAGAACGCCAGCGGGCATGCTGTCGGTTCCGTGTCAGTAGCCGGGACCCAGACAGAGCTGTGGAGTCACTGCCACCCACCTGTGCCCGCAGGCCACGTCACTTGGCCCTCGGGCCTGAGCAGCCACCTGCTTCCGGCCATGGGAGGCCCAGAACCTGACCTTTCCCTCCCAACATCATTTTCCATTCTGCTGCGTTTTTGGCCAGGCCTGAAATACTCCTCCGGGAGCCAGGAAGGATTGTTCCAAGGCTTGTCATTGTTTCAAGATCAGGTTGCCCGAGCCTCAAGAATCCGACAGAAACCAGAACCTCCTCTGAGTCACTGACACCCACAATGGGGCTTTGGGTGGATAGCGGGGAATTGGGGGGAGGGCGGTGGGCAGCTCCCTGGCCCCCATCTGAGCCCCGGATGCTCTAGCAGTGCCCTCCCTGCCGGTGGGGGAGCTTGGATTGTCCAACTCGGGCCAAGTGCCAGATTGGCACGAGGGTCTGCCCCCCCGCCTAGGCCTTGCTCTTTCTTAGCCAAGAGGGGAAGGTGGAGGCCCCTCTTGGACAGGGAGAATGTAACGGGCCCACCACAGAGCCAGGAGGAAGGAGGTTTCCTGGCCTGGAGTTAACGTGGCCACACCCTCGGGAAGCCCTTTGCCATCTTCCTGGCCCGGACATGGGAACTCAGCCCCACCCTGGGACTCATTGCTGCTCTGTCACGGAGCCACCGACCAGGTCTCCATCCACCACCCCGGCGGGCAGCTCATCACTTGGGCTCTCTCTAAACTATCTTCTGGACATCTGGGTCCCACATGTACTTTGAGGAAGGGAGGAGCTATCCACTGGGGATGCTCAGCCCCTCTCCCAACCACCCCCAGCCCCAGGAGAAGTAGCTCAGAAGTGAACTCCCGGGTTGGCAGTCAGCAAAGGAAAGCTCTCCCCTCCATTGCCCCATGTTCCTTCAGGACCCTGGCAAACATCTGTGCCTTTCAGGGTCCCGGCCCCAGCACCGGTTGCCTCTCTGATTATTTTACGCTAAGGCACACTGTTCCGGCCACTTTTATAGTCAGTGGGAGGCTGAGCTCCACTTTCCCATGGGTCTCCTGACCTGAGCATGGGCCCTCCTTTTGGAGCTCCTGGCTCCCCAACTAGGGAGAGGGGGCACCATCTCTGAGCCAGTGTCCCCAAGAGCAGGGCCACCTGTCCTGTCCTTGTCACTCCCTTGGCTTTTCCCATGGTGTTACCTCTTAGCACCTCAGCAGAATCTGACCTGCTTACCCTCCAGCCCTGCTTCACGGTCACCTGCATTGATTAAGTACCTATTGTGTACCATGAAATAGAGCAGACGTAAGCATCACGGGCCTTTCGGTCACAGCACCAGCGCCTGAAAGACCTTTCCAGCTTGACACACATTCTTTTGATCCTTGTGACCCCCTCTGGGTCCCGAGTCTATGAAATCTCCCATTTTCCAGATGAGGAAATGGAAGCTTGCGCGAGGTCACGTGAACGCAGAATCAGAGTCGAGCTGTTTTGAGCCTTCATCTTTTCAAGATGCCAAGTGGCCTTTCTTTTTCCAAGGAGTTCATTGGTGAGTTTGGACAAAAGGTGTCCCCAGTGAGAGCTCCCTTGGGCGTTGGAAGCCGGCCAGTAACCATGCAAGTGTAATCATAACCACGGGCCTTCTGGAGGACCTTGTTGGGAAAGGTCCCTGTCACAGGGCCTGGCGGGGAGAGACAGAGTACAGTGGCCAGCCGAGCCACCTCTCAAGGGACAATAGGCAGGACAGCTCCATGCATACAGTGTGCAGAAGGGCTGGCGGGCCGCACCCTGTGGCCACAGACTTCTCTCGAGGTGGAGTGTTGGCTGATAGTTTTGCTCCGTGAATTGAGAGTAAAGCGAAGACCATCTGTAGTGTCAGCTTCACTGTTCTGTACCACTCCCCTCTGCACCCTCCTCTTACCACTTGGGTCCCTTCTTCGGATCAAAACCTGTCTCCTGGAAGGATCGGAGAGCAATCATTTGTTTTCTTTTGGAGCCAACATCTCAGCTTGGTCATTATTGCTTCTTGAGTTGATGCACAGGGCACCTGGCATATAGTAGATGCTTACTAAGCTAGAAGAAGAAAAGGAAAATGTTTCTGGGATGGATGGATGATGGATGGATGGATGGGTGGATGGATGGATGGATAGTTATGTGGATACACGGCTGCATGGCTGTCTGGCTGTCTGGCTGGCTGAATGGATGCAAGAATGGATAGGTGGATAGATGGATGGATGGATGGATGGCTGCACGGATGGCTGGATGGCTGCAAGGATGGATGGATGGATGGATAGGTGGATGGATGGATATGGGGGTACATGGATGCATGGAGGGATGGATGTGAATGTGTAAAGGCTCTGAAAGGCAGAAAATCAACTGAAAATGTCCCCTTGTATTGGAGATGGGGGGAGATGGTCCTGTTGGCTGCTTCACCTGTCCCCTCTTGGTGTTACCTTTTTGGGCTTTCTGGATTGTGAGTGGCAGGAAAGTAAGTTGACTAAGTGACCAGAGCACTCACAGTCCCGTGTAGTAATGAGTGGTCTGGGGCAGAGTGGCTCTGGGTCAAACTGAGGCAGGGCACACTAATCCCAGGGGAACCTGAGTGTGAATGGATGCTGCAGAACAATACATCAGATGTCCCAAATCCCCCCAGATAGAGAGGGAGTCGGCGCCTCCCTATTCTAGCTAGTGACACTAGACATCTTTGACCTCCTGGCCCCATGTTTATCTTCTGGCTGTCTGCCTGATGAGACCTAGAATGGAGCAAGATGGTTTCAAGGCACCTCCATTGTCCACTGAAAGACCCCTGGATTTCATGAGCCACAGTGGTGAGGTACTTGGATTCCAGCTTTTCTCAAGAGTTGCAAGCCAGACCCAAAGGAAAGCTACAATGAAAAGTTTTAAAAAGATTTTATTTATTTATTTGAGAGAGGGAGAGAGCACATGAGCCCACAAGCACACAAGTAGGGAGAGCAGCAGAGCGGGGAGGGAGAAGCAGGCGGAGGCGGAAGCCTGATGTTGGGCTTGATCCTGGGAGCCAGGATCATAACCTGAGTTGAAAGCAGACACTTAACCAACTGAGCCACCCAGGTGCCCCTGAAATGTATATAAATATAAACATATATATATGAAATGTTTAATAAATATATAAACACACACATATATATATATAAATATATATATAAATATATAAACATATAAAGTTTGGGGCCTTTGAAGACCTTTGCTGAATGTGTGTACATATGCCTATCTATGTACATATATAAAACAAAGCTAAACAGTGTGTATACACACACACATATATACCTGGATAACTTTTTTGTAAGAATAAGAAACAAGGTGCATTCACCCGTGGAGGTCTGAGAACATTATCAGAAGCTCAAACGTGAATGTCAGAAACAGGAAGCTCAGAGTGGTGGCCCAGCCAGGGGGGCTTGGAGCAAACTTGGCTCTGAGCTCCCAAATCAGATCCCGATGTGGGTTGTTGTGTGGCTTTGTGGGGGGCAGGAAGGGCTGAGCAGATGAGTAGGGGGTTTTCCTGATTGAGTGGAGTCTGGGGCAGGTTCATGGTGTCATTAGGGCTGTCAACCACCCAGAGACTGGACAGACAGTGGGCTGACTTCCTGGCCCCCCAGGAAGGTGTCTGAGGAGGACCATGGGACTAGTCCTGGGAGGTGATCAAAGTGACTCGTGACACTTCCAGCCGTGTGCGTCTGAATGCTGGTGTAAGACCTTCCAGAGGCCTCTTTCCCCCTGAAACGGAAGCTGGCAAAGTCCAAGATGGTGGCTGTCCCATCAGCCTGGTCCTGGAGAGAAAACGCGGGTCAGCAATCCCCCCGCCGACCATCATGAGCATGGGCCATGAGCGAAAAAGAAAACTTCGTTGCTATTAGCCACCAAGATTTTGGAGCTTTTAGTTATCACAGCATAACTCAGCCCGTCCTGGCAGGTTTGAGGTCCAAACATTCTCAGTAATCCCAGAAACGTCACCTGACTCTCCTTCCAGTCATGGCCAGAACGTTCTGGTTCTTAGGTTCTTGGTGCATCTGATCTAGTCATCCTGGCCAATCCCTGGACTGTTTGGGCACCTCCACCAGCACCCCTGACTCAGAAAGTCCCCTCAACAGCTCACTCTGGGGTCTGGCCCCATCTGTAACAGTTCTTGCCAGGCTTTCAAACCAGGCTGGGCAAGGGCAGTGAACGGGTGACCTCCAGAGAAGGCCTCTCCTGGAAGTGTGGGCCCCAATTGGCATAAAAAGCTGTTTTCACACTTGCCTTATTTTTTTGCTGAGAGCTGCTGGTCTCCTCTGGATGTGGAGCTGGCAGGGAGAACTCTCTCTCCCCGGAATGCTCTGTGTTGAGCGGGGAACTGGGGTGTGCGTGCAGAACCTTGCGGGAACAGCCCTGTCTCCTTGTCCCCGGGAACCCCGTGTGTGTGCTCTGCCCACCCCGTGTGGACCAGCCCTGAGTGCCCTCCGGCAGGGCAACCCTCAGCTCCCGACCCTGGCAGGCTCCATGGGGAGGTGGTTTTGAACAGCCTCCTGCTTATCGATTTCTGTGCGGTGAGGTCAACTTCAGCTCCCTCTGCCACGAAGGGAGGCTAGAAACCCCATCTATTTCCTGTGGGCTCTTGGCAGTGTGACGAGCTCCTTGCTGGTTGTGTGACCTTGGGCAAGTCACCTCTCCCTGGGTCTCAGGGGATCCCACATCCCTGGCACCCGGTGATGACGTCTGCTGCAAGCCTGGGGGCACTTTCTCAGCGTCTGATATGCTGGAGCGTCTTACCTCCTCACCCAGCCTCCCTGCGTAGGTGTGACTCTTCCCCACTCCTGTGCACTGTCTAGATCTACCTCCTTCCCCAGTGTGCTCGCCCCAGTCCCCCTTCGCCCTGGGCTTTTATCATCTCCCCCACCTGGTACCTGGTTCCCTGATGGGGAGCACTATGCAGGCTGTGGCCAGCCGTGTCCACAGCCACATGGAGATCTGACCATCTGGCCTCCCTGAGGGGTTGGGGACCTCATTAGAAGACTGTGGCAGGCAGCTAACTAGGAGACAGGGCACCCACCGAAGCCGTGGAGACCACTCTACACACCGCCTCCATCCCCCAGGAGGCTGCCCCTCAGCCCCATTCCTGGGCTTTCCCTCTGCCTGATTAGCACTCACTCTGGGCCCCCGATGAGGGCTCATGGCTTCTCCCAGTCCTCAGTCCCTCCGAGCAGCCGGCTGCTGTCCCATCTGCTGGGTGCTCCTCTTCCCAGCTGCCCCAAGGTGGGCCCCAGCCTGTGGCACAGCCTTGAAACTGACCCATGGGGGCCAAGGTGAGCCCAGGACATGAAAAGGCCATTGAGACCAGAAAGGGATGCCAAGGACAGGTGTCCCCTTGGCCACACTCGTGCCTGGATTTGATCCGTGCCCTGTGGTGGGACAGGGTCAGATGAAGCCTAGACACCGACCAGGGACCCGGGTGTGCTGGGCACAGTGACACTCTGGTCACGTCGCCTTCTCAGAGCCCACTGCCAGCAGGACACTGCCGTCCCCTCCCAGCGGTGAAGTGATCAGTGAGAGAAATCAGAGGGCGGGATGGCGGGGTGAGGACCTCCCTGAATTCGGGTCTTGACTCCTGGGGAGAGTGGCCCTCCCTCTGAGATCCGCTCAGCCCCAGAGGATGGAGAACCACGCCCAGCGTGGGTGTTCGGCCTTCAGCGAGCACCACGCCCTCCCACCCCCTGAAAGCTATTTCTGCAGCTTCCTGGCTTGGTTCCTCTAGCTCCACCCCCACCTCCGTCCTGGGTTAGACCCGAACCGATGGAAACAGAGGCCCCCAGAGGCCACAGGCATGGCAGGCCCTGGTGAGGAATGGAAGGGGCCCCCTTGTAGAACAGCATGGGGGGTGTCAAGATACCCCTAGGCCAGCTGGAAACCCGATTTAACCCCTGGGATGCAGCTAAAATGGAAAACCAAGAAAATCAGAGTCATCCTGATTCAATCCACTTTTCTCCATCCGAGAAGAACCTGCTGGGGCTCCCCCCAGCTCTTCCCTGGGTTCCAGGGGTTTCTGGTAACTTCTTCCATGGCAGGGACCCTGCCGAGCTATAGGGGCAGGTGGCCGTGTGCAGTCACTCCCCTAGCTGGAGGGGCCAAGAACCTGGGACAGCCTCTGTCTTATTTCCTCTAGAGTGAGGCGGAGGACCAGGAAGGCGCCCCATTACCGAGGGGACAAGCTGCAGGGATCATTAAATGACCCCACAGACCCAAAGCTCCCAGCCTACAGCTTGCCTCCTGTCCCTGCCACCTGCCAGGGTCCTGATGGACCGTCAGCCAGCGCTGGGACAGCCTGACCACCGCCCCACCCCGCACCGTACCCTACAGCAGCCACGCATGGGAAGGAGACTCCCAGAGGAGCTCATGTTTTTGTCACACATTCAAAAATTATTTCCACTTGTTTTTTCTCAAGAGCTTCTACCTTTGGTGTCTATAAGAAAGCTACCTTTTAAAAGTCTGCCCTGTGGTTCCCCGGGGAGCTTTATGGCTTCCCTATTTAAAAGAGCACCTGCCCCGCACCCCGCCCTCATCTGCCTGGATTCCCAATGTCCTTCTGCTGCTTTGTTTTTCTCCATGGCATTCAGTGCTCAAAAACACACTCGGTGTTGGGCTTATTTATCTTGTTTAGCATCGGGTCCCATCTCCATCCCTGTAGCACAGAAGCTCCCTGAGGGAGCGCTGTGCCTGCTTTGTTTACTCTGAATCCACGGAACCCTAGCTCTGCCTGGCACACCAGGCCAGTGCTCCATCGATACCTCTGGAAGGAATCAAAGCGATCCTCTCCTCAGAAGAGCGGACACTCTCTCAGCAGCTTGGGCAAGGAGGACCGTGGGGTCTCTGTAGTTCTGGGAGCGCCTGTCCTGGGGTGGGACCCAAGTGCGTCCCCTTCCCAACCTCCCTGCCACTTGGGCGGCCCTGGGCCTGGCTTCTAACTTCCAGGGTGCTCTTCCTCACCCCCAGGAGGCCTGCAGACCGGCGCCCTGCAGGTGGTCGGCCACTCGGAACCTCCTCCCTGGACCTTTAGGGTCAGAGTCTGTGTTTTAACAAAATCCCCTGGGTCCTGCGAGGGCATGTTTCAGTTTGAGAAGCCCCGGTGGCCTGTGTGCAAATGCCCTCTTCTCCCAGGCTCAGGGAAATGCTTTGCTGAAACCATCCTGGGGTTTTTTGTTTTTTTGTGTGTGGGGTTTTTTTTTGTTTTTGTTTTTGTTGCTTTTTCCCCTCTGTAGCTACTAAAACAGCGCCCTGGAGCTGGGAGGGATGAGCCTTAGTGTTTCCGCATGCGGAACCGGTGAAGGGCAAACCCAGCAATTAGCCCCCGAGAGTGGGGAGCCGAGGCGGGCACGCTGGAGAGCCGAGAGCCAGGGAAGGGCAGCAGCTGGAATTGCAGGGTGTGCCAGCAGCGGGGCCGGGCAGGGGGAGGGCGCAGTAAGAAGGCAACCACCTCTGCGGGAGCAGGGAGCAGTCTGTCGGGGTTGAGGACCCTGGGGATGGCGGGGGAGGAGCCTGGTGACAGTGATGCAGGAGAACATGCGAACCCAGCCAGCGGTGCAGGGGCCTCCTCGGGCCTGGGCCTGCACCCAGCCTTCCCCCCAGCCTGCTGGGGCCTTTGTGTCTGCTCGGCTGGACCCCTCGCTGCCCCGCCCTTGGTGGATGACACCCAGGGATCGCTTCTCCGGGTACCTGCAGAGACCTGCTGGATGCTTCTTGAAGGCTGGGGGATCAGGCTTCCGGCTGGCGGCTCTGTTTGCTGCATCCAAATTTGTTCCAGAGAGTTCTAAGCCTTCAGAGTGATATTTGAATGGGGGCCCCAGAACCCTGGGGGTTCTGTGGGGTGGGGGTGGAGACAACCAGCAGAGCTAGGAGGCCAACTTGGGGGGGCTTCCTGCCCCTCACCCCATCTCCCATGTGACACACCCGAACTTCAGCCAGGAAGCTCTGGTCTCATCTGGTTTATATACTGGAATTCTGAATGAAGCTTCACTTCAGAAACAAGTTCCTGTTACTTGTAAGAGAGGAGGGACATGTGTTTACTCCTTTCACGATTGGAAGCTAAGGGGCATGCCCAAAGTGACTTGGTAAGAAGGAAGGTCTCTCTCCCTCACCCTGCTTCACAGCCGTGGAGAAGGAAGCCCCAGGTTTGTCTCCCTGTGCAGATGACCAAAGCCCGATCCTTTTCATTGCCGAAAAGAAGAGGAGGGTGCTGTCCGGACAGTAAACTCCTCCAAAGACACACAGAGCTCCGAGGCCCTTCCAGCCTCTTCTTGCTCTCTCCACCCAGTTTTGCTCCATCCACCGCCAGTCCGTCCTGGGGAAGGGGGTGGGCACCATGCCGGATGCAGGGACCGAGGTGCCCCCCGCCCTGGGCCCCTCAGATGCAGCCCTCCTGGGGCTTCGAGTCCCACAGGGGACCCAGACAGGAAACAAAAGTGGATTTGATTTCACGCGTGTTCAGTGCATCCAAGGAACCAGTTGGGGTCAGAGGGGGTTAATCGTCTACAGCTCAGGCTGCCACCTGTCCCTGTGGGTTTGCCCTCACCCTGGGACCTCTCTGCCCTCCCAAGTCGATATAATGCAACTCATCCTTCCTGTTTCCAGGCAAGGCCCACTGCTTCCAGCAGCCTTCTCTGTTCCCCACCAGCCGCAGGCCGCTGCCGTGAAGAGGACCCCGTTCTGCCCGCCCCCACACTCGGCAAATCCCCTCTGCTGTGTACGTGGGGGGCCCAGTGGGCCCTCTGTCGTGATGAGCTACTGTAGGATGAGCCTCTGAGATTAATTTGCATGTGACCTCGGAGAAATATGTAATTCCTCTGGGTCCCCCAGTCCTTGGCTGTAACATAGAAAGCACGAGAAGTTCTCTCAGTGACCTGACCTCTATGGCCTGAAGCTCTCCCTTCAAGGGCACCTTCATGGAGGTCGTCAAGTCATAGACCATGTGGGGACACTGGCACTTGGGCCAGCCCAGTCCCCTTTGGGGACCGTCTTCTGCTCCCCAGTGTTGTCCCTGTCACCCCCCTTCTCCCTATGGCATGGGTACGTACCAGATTCCCCCCGGCATCATATACCTGGCACTAGGCTGGAGCAGTAGGAGCTGAGGCCAAGGGCAGTCAGCCTCCCGAGTCTACCCTGCTCCCTGCTCCCGGGAGAGCTTGTCTCCGTGGGAGAGTGAGGGGCACATGCAGGCGTGGACGGTGCCGAGTGAGGGAGGCAGAGCCAGAGCAGTAAGCTGGGGAGACGTGTGTGCCCTGAGCCAAGTCTTGCCAGAGGCACTTGGGCCCTCCCTGCTGCCTCCAACTTGGCCCTCCCTCCCTGGCCCCTGGCCCTCCGGATACCTGCTCTCTCTGCCATCTTCCCAAGACGGTGGACAGCCCAGTTAAGAGAGCAGAATCCACGGGCCTTTCCATGTCCCCACCTCATGCCAGGGCTCTGATTTGGAGCCATCTGAAGTGGGGTGTGGGCATTCGGCCCACAGGAGAGGAGCGGAGCTGGTTGAAGAGGTCAGCCCCGTCACTGTCTGGGGAGCCCCTCGGTCACGGCTCCGGAAGACCAGGGAGGGAGACGTGACCAGCTTCACGAAACCCCAGGATACAAGGCAGGCAGTGCCTTCGGGGCCAGAGACCCCACAGGACTCCCTGGAGCCTCTCCCCATCACCCCTTCTGGTCCCTGGTTCCCAGGATTCTCGCCATGGACCTGCTCCAATCACTGGTTCCACTCCCCCCAGCCCATGGCCCCCTCCTGCCATGAGGAAACACCTGGCATCTGCTCCATGCTGGGAGAGGCAGGAAAGCAGCCGGCCTGGAGCCTGATGCCTGGGCTCTCACCAAGGGCTGGGCTTTCCTGCCTCCTTCATTTGGAATGACTTCCCACATGGGAGGTACCCTGATGCCTGGAGTCAGGGGGTAAGCAGCGGGTTCAGCCCTGGGTCGCTGAGGCCCGGAGCCTGCCTCACCATCCCTGGTTGTCAAGGCTCGTTCCCAAGGGAATAGCAATCTTGTACAATGGTTCCCCTCACCCCTTATCTGTGGATTCGCTGTCCACGGTTTCAGTTACTGTTGGTCAACCGTGTTCTGGTTGATGATCCTTCTGCTGACATTCTCAGAAGGCCAGTGGTGACCTAACGCGACATCACTTATGTCATCTCATCACAGAGGCATTTTTTTAAAAGATCATTTGTTCATTAAAGATTTTTTTTGAGAGAGAGAAAGAGAGAGAGAAGGAGAGAGCAGGAGCGGGGAGGGGAGTAAAGCGCAGAGGGAGAGGGAGAAGCAGACTCCCCGAGGTGGGGCTCGATCCTAGGACCCTGAGATCATGACCAGAGCCGAAGGCAGATGCTTAACCGACTGAGCCCCCTCCAAGGTGCCCCTCATCACCGCATTTTATCATCTCAAGAAGGGTGCATACAGTGCAGTAAGCTACTTTGAGAGAGAAACCACATTCATGTAACTTGTATTAGAATTGCTCTATTGTATTATTAGTTACTGTTGTTCATCTGCTTTTGCTAATTTATAAATTCCATTTTATCATACATACGTATGGATCAGAAATCCGTGGTTTCAGGCATCCACTGGGGGTCTTGGGATGGATCCCTTGGGGATAAGGGGGGGGGGTCTCCTGTGCTCCAAACCCAGGCTGGCGCCCAACCCGGGCTTTCCGCTCAAAGCACCGAATTTAGCATGTAGCCAAATGCAAGTGCTTTTTCCCAGCTACTGTGACGAGCGGCATCTAACCCTGAAGTCCAGAGACTTTCCCTGAGTCATCCTGGGCCTCCAGGCTGCCTGGCATGGCCGTGTGGCTAACACAGCCTTCCCTGTCACCTCCCCGTGTGCATCCGCTCCACGCGCAGGGCAGGGAGCCAGAGTCACACTGCTAAGTGGGCTGCAGTGACAATGATTTATTTTAACATCCAGATTTCCACCCAGTTACACCAACTGTGTGATGACCCTCTCTGTGAATGCACGTTACGAAGGAGGTGGCTGGGCCGCTCCCTGGTTTGGGGATAGGGAGGGGTACCTGCACCATGATTGCTTTCCCTGGACTCCTCTCATTCGGGATGGCCCAGATAAAAGCAGACCCTTCATGATCCCCCAAACCCGAGCTGGCCCAAGACCAAGCGTCCTCAGACCCAGGCCGCAGGTCCCCATCTGGGGCGGGTTGGAGGCTCCTGTCCTCCCCGCCCCGCACCCCCTAGTGTCTAAGAAGTTCTGACATAATGAAAGGAGGTAAGGGGGGGGAGGTACCCAAAATAAAGGCCTCTGAGGATGAAAGCCCGAATCCAGTCTTTCCACTGAAAAAAGACTTCCATTTGTTCTTGGGTAGAGTTTAAAGAACAGAGTATTGTCCTTGCAAAATGGTTTCATTTTAAGCCTTTACTTTGGGGGTCTGTTCTGGTTTTGTGCTTTCTCTCCTCCCTGCGGCAGCTGAGCATGAAAGGCTGGGGTCAGGCCAGGTGTGTTGGGGGGCGGGAGCTGCCGGTTTCTCTTTGATTTCCCCGAGAACAGCAGGAAGCTCGTTCTACCTGGAGATGTCTGGCTGTCTCCTTCGGGCCGGTCCCAGACTTTGCTGAGAATAATTCCTCCTTGAAAAAAAAAAAAAAAACAATTCCCATTAAATGTTTCAGATCGTCCACACCAAACTCAAAGCTCAGGGAGAGGGCTTTGAAGGCTTTTCACTGAGCAAAAATAAAACCCTTTGCAGACATTGGAGGAATGTTGCTGAAATAACTCCCAGGTATATAGGAAATCGGCCGAGATATGGGAGTGGCAGAACAACAGCCTCCCCCTCGCCCCAGGTGGGGAAGGTTCCATGAGCAAATGGTAGAAATGAGGAAGGTGGCTGGGAGACAGCCTGCTTCTCGGGAGATTTCAGTTTTTATGATTTGATCCAACACTGGGTCAGTGTTGCCACTACTGATCACCACCACTAAGGAGGGACACAGATAATCCCAAACAGGGAGCAATCCCCAGGCTCGCCCCCTTCCCACTTCCGACAAGATCACTGGGGAGGAGGGGTCCCAGACCCAGTGGAAACCCCATGGTGACACAGGGGAGGGGCTGCAAGGTAGTTCTGAGCCTGGAGCCTAAACCAGACACACCCAAATTTGGTTCATTCAGTCATCGACTTATTCATTCCATAAACATTTATTGAGCATCTACTCTATGGCCAAGCATTGTACTAGGGGCTGGACACGCGGCAATAAACAAAAGAATTCCTGCCGGCCACTCTCGTAGATATCACCCACATGGTCCAGGAAACTCCGCCAGCACAGTCCTCCCGGACGCGCTTCTCCATCTGGAAGGTGTAGACGAGTCACATGGGACCGTGTTAGAACAGAAGCAGAATCTGATCGGGAGCGAAAGAGGGGCCTGAGGCTCTGCATTTCTAACCAGCTCCCAGGCGCTGTCGTGGCTGCTGGCTCGCGGATAGAGCAGCGAGCTGTCTGGGCTCCATCCCAGCCCTGTCATCTGCTGTGTGAGCTCGGGCAAGCATTTCAACCACAATGTTCTCCTCTAGACAAGAGAGGTTGAAATTGTCCCCACTGCACAGAAATGCATTATGGAAATAAATTTCTTTTTTTTTTTTCTTTCATAAGCATGCTCGAAGCCTGCCTTTTCATCACTATACATAGACTCAGCGATACATCTTTGTAGCTTGGTCTTGCCCTGAATTTCCCTGTGTTTCCCGCCATACTGCTACATCTGCTTGGTTCAGAAGGCTCCTCCCAGATGGGAGAAGGTGGAAGGGTGCACAGCTTTGTCCTCAAATGCCACCACTTGCGTGGCTGGGTGCGAGGACGGGAGGGCTTCTCCAGAACACTGCTGCGGAGGCTTGTATCACCCATAGCCACCTAGCAGCTGGGAAGACAGCGACATTACACAGGGATCATGGGGTCTTCCAGAAAGATGGAAGAGCAGAGGATCTGGGGTCAGACTGCCTGGGTGCAACTCTTGGCTATTTTGCTGAAGAACTAGGTGATCTTAGGCAGGGTACTTGGTCTCCCCACACTTCATTTTTCTTGGGGGTTAAATGGGTTCATCCTAGTGCCAACTCCCAGGCTTGGTTGGTCCTCCATTTCTCTACTTTCTTTTAAAATTTTATTTTATTTATTTACAGACAGGGATCATAAGTAGGCAGAGAGGCAGGCAGAGAGGGGAGGGGGAAGCAGGCTCCCCGCTGAGCAGAGAGCCCGATGTGGGGCTTGATCCCAGGACCCTGAGATCATGATCTGAGCTGAAGGCAGAGGCTTTAACCCACTGGCGCACCATTTCTCTACTTTCTTGAGACCCAGTTTGGAGGCAGGTCCACAAGGGATAGAGAAGTCTCTCCCAGGCAGGTGGCATTCTGACTTGGAGCTTCAACTCCTGGGTGGGTCGGTTTGTGCTGGGGATGCTCATAGTCAAGTTCATGTGGGCAAGGCAGAGGCACAGATGCCAACCTGCGTTCCATCGGACGTCGGAATGTCTCCAGCAGTGACAGTTCCAAAGGGGAAAGAATGAAGAGGAACCTACGGCTGGTGATCCACTGGGCAGGGCAGGGCACATGTCAGCCAGTGATGCCTGAGGTGTTTCATCTAAGCAGCAAGGAGCCTGGGGACCTGAGCTGGAGTCAGGCACAGGCAGATGCCGCTGCTTCTCCCTGCTTTCAGCATATTCCTGAGGTGCCCTGCAGGACCCGCCCCACCCGGGTCTCAGTGGGAACCCAGACCTGCCTCTGATTGGGTGGCAACGGCAAACACTCTGGGTAATTCATTCAAGCCCTTTGGGTCTCGGGTTTCTATTGCATATAGCAAGAACATGGAGATGATGACTCCAAATGACAGAGAGACACTTGTCTCCTTCAGAGTAAGGGCTTCAATATCTTGGTAGCTGGTGAGGGAGTTCACCTTGGTCCAGCCCCGCCCCAAACCTAGGCGGAGGCTTCCTTGCCTACAGAAGCACTACGCAGTATTTAGGGAATACTTATATTTGAAAAGTATTGCTTACTTGAAATTCAGTCTTAACCAGCATCCTACAGTGCTGGCTACCCCAGGGGGCTAGGGAC
The DNA here is from genome assembly GCA_004024625.1 of Mellivora capensis. NCBI lineage: Eukaryota > Metazoa > Chordata > Mammalia > Carnivora > Mustelidae > Mellivora > Mellivora capensis. The sequence continues at coordinate 101,700 of PISX010003642.1, read as the reverse complement.
CAGAGGACATCTTATTTGGAGTCCAGCTGTGTGCACGGGTGAGGCTCATTTAAATATTTAAAATAATTAATAATTTCCTTTTGGGATAGGAAATGCTTGCATGTACTTTTTTTTTTTTTAACTCAAATAGTGCAAAGTGGAGTTTAGTGAGGCCTCACTCCTACCCCATCTCCAAACTCTTTGTTTATTCTTTGGAGGCCAATACCAGAGCCAATGCCCTTTGTCCAGCCGGACACAATCAAACACCCACGGGAACGTTTGTTCCTTTGTGCTTGGGTGTGTTTTGTGCATAGGCTGTGGCTCCTAGTGGGCATTATGTTGCTTCCTTCCCTCACCCCCCTATCTTGGAGAACATTCCCCCATGCCCTCTCCATCTGAGGTCTTCTTCAGATGTGTCACCCAAGGGCTAGTGGCCTCAGCATCTACCCTGGGAGAGGACCTGGCACCAGACACTAGTGAAACACTTGGATAGGCCCAGGGAATGCCACCTCCTTCCTGGAACTATTGGTCCAGATCACTAATTAATATTTACAAGAATAATTTAAAACTTAACTTTGCGTTCAAAAGGGAGTCCAACCCGTGGCATAGCTTTGAGATTCCATCTGATTTTGCTGAGGTACTTAGAGCTGTTTCTACACACTTTTAATTAGTATACATACGCCAACTTTTGGGTTTGCCCCCCCTCCTCAACATTTCCCTGTACGAACACAAGATCATATCTTTTTGATTTGCAATGGAAAAACTGTGTCACTATTTTTTTTTCCCCTCACTCAAGCATCTATGGATTTGGTCTTATTGCCAGGAGTTCTCTCACTGGTGTTTGGATACAAAAAGGAATGTGAAATATGTCATCTGAAAACTGATTAACCATTAAAATGGCTCAGCACACATTTGCTCACCGTCTAAAGATTACAAGTAATAATAGTCACGTGGGCCCCTCTTTTGCTCCAGAGAATGGCAAGCAGAGGAACGGCCCACCCCATCTTCGTCACATACGCCCTTCCTCGCAGGCTCTTGGCGTGGAAAGGATTAGCAAACTCTGTCAGAGGCCAGGAGCCAAACCTCACACCGCACACTAGCCAGGAAAACACGCCCCTCCCTGGGCTGTGGCCTCTCCCCACCAGCTCCAACACCACTGAAGCCTGATAAGAAATCACTGAGCAGAACAGTGGGTTCTCTGGTGGCTAGCTCTCCCCTTTGTGAAATTTGCTTTAGTACTTACTGGACCAAGTTGGAAGCGGGTGTATATGGTTCCCCCTTGGAGGACTGAATCCTCAGGACACATTGCCATGGGAAATTTTATTTGAACGTGGATCCTGAGCTTGGTGCAGACCTACGCAACAGGAGGTGGGCTGTCATCATGCTTAACCCTGGAGTGGGAGGGGCGTCTCCCAGTCAGAAGATGTGGCAGTGATGGGGGGGGCAGGGAAGGGGGGTGGTGGTGGGATGCATTAGGTGTTAATCCTTTAGATGTGGGTACCCGGAAGGGGCCCCAGAAAAGGGCTGGGGCAGCCAACAGTGGGAGTACCCGTAGCCATTATTGCACCATGGTTTGGAAGGCTGGCTGGGTCAGTATCACTGGGACCACCAGCTGAACACGAGTCCCAGCTGTAACCGAAGATGTGGGCTCCCATGAGTGGCCCTCACCTTCTTCCTGGGCACCTTCCCTGAGGCCACTGTGTCTCACTCAAAAATCCAACTCCACAGCAGGTTAATAAAAAGCAGGTAACATGCTGACGATTTTAGGGGTTCCAGGAACCATCACCACCCAGTGTGTTGTGACACGTGATTCCCCAGGAACCGTGCCCGCTCTCCCTCCACCAGTGGCCTCCGGGTATCCTGCCCATTTGTCCCACACGGCCTCTGAAGACCTTCCTCGTGGTCCTGAGCAGCTCTGCTCTTATAGCAGTGTCTGTATAATTTACGGTTCAAACCAGGTGTTCTGGAAGCAAACAGGGGGCTTTTAGCAACCGCACCAGGTCCAAGCCCAGCAAACCATGAACTTCCGTCTCCTGGGCTCCGACTGATACACCCCACTAGGTGCAACAAAAGCCAGTGGTTTGCCAAATAGGTTTGTTATTTCCCCCCATTCTCCTTGGAGACAAGAACAGCTTTCTCCCCGTGGGTCGATGGGGCTGCTAAGAAAATATTTCCTCCCGAGGGTTCCACGTATGTTGTCAGAAGGAAGAAAGGAAATTTTATTTTATTTTAAGATTTTATTTATTTATTTGACAGACAGAGATCACAAGTAGGCAGAGAAGCAGGCAGAGAGAGAGAGAGAGAGAGAAGGACGCTCCCCACCGAGCAAAGAGCCCGATGCGGGGCTTGATTCCAGGACCCTGGGATCATGACCTGAGCCGGAGGCAGAGCCACCCAGGCGCCCCAGAAAGGAAATCCATAAAATGGATATTTTATGGGCAGTCTTTGTATGTTAGGAGCTCCGCATTCAGTCCCATTTAACTTGAACCTCATAGGCCTGGGGGAAGGTGGGAATGTCCCCATCTTCCAGACAAGGACATTGAGATGCGAGGAGGTCCCAGCCTGTTGGTGGTGGGGCCAGGATCTTAACCAGCTAACCAGCTTGAAGAGGACACTGGATCAATATTTCTAAAAGGGAAGAAGGGAGGTATATTCAGAAGGCCGTCGACCCTAAAGCACATGTTCTTCACAAAGGCCTCCACTTTCTGCCCGTGACACTTCTCCTGTTCCTCCGCAGACCTATTTCCTTTTTCACATTTGACCCTTTGGAAATTTGTTTCATCAGTGGGCTGTTTCTGTCAGGTTTTTATTTACATGCAAATTCACAGCAAGCAGCTCGCATGTGAATACTATTCTAATTATTAAACTTCTCTGGCTCATCAGAATGTTGTATCCTAATTGGCTGCAAGATTGCGGGTAACCCACAATAGCCTGATTTGAAGCTGAACCAGTTTTTGCATCTGCATAATAAAAGGGAGTGGGAGACCTGGAGAGTGTACACTTATTTTATATGTGTTTCTTCAAGGTCAAATAATCTTTTATTCCCTTCCCAATCTACATATTCATAAAGACCTTTGTACAATTGATGAGACAGAAGATTAAATGGTTGCCGATTAAGAACAAACCCTACCATTCTAATTAGAGTAAAAGTTACTTAGTCAATCAGATTGGAGTTCCAAATTCAAACTCACTAACGCAGAGGTAAACCATGCCAACACACGTGTCGTCTTGCAATGGGCAGCCTGTGTGCAGCCGCTGGAGACTGGCAGGAAAGTCGGGAGCCCTGGTGATTATTTTCAACTCCTCCCAGAGATAGACCCCAATGGCAAAGTTCTCCCAATGGTAGATGAAGGGAGGAGAGGGGACAGAATCCCATCCTATCCCAGCAAGGTAATGCTGCTTGACCCTGCTGGTAATAGAAGAAACCAAGTCTCCCCACTGTGGCTGGGTTGTAGATTTTCAGAGGGGGGACTCCTCCTCCGGGAATCTTAGGGAGTTTTGACAATCAGTGAGAACTTAATGGGTGAGGTCTTGGAGCACTGGGGCTGGATACAGAAAGAGTTAAGCTGAGGTCCCTTCTGTCCAGGAGCTCACGACTTCCTCCGGGAGGTCAAGTTCTGTACATCCGAGAAGGCAACAAATCGGGAGAGGATTTGGAACCGTCTCCATTGGGCTTCACATACTGTTCCACTGGTGTTTCTCAAAGTCTCATTCTGGAACCAGTGTCCCAGCAACCTGGGACCTGGCCAGAGTGAAGATTCCTGGTCCTACCCCAGACCAGCTGGTAAGCCCGGGATGCCTTTGGTTTTGACAAGCCCCCGATGGTTCTAATGCACGCTGTGGAAATCTCAGGCTTGCAAGATCCACGGAGAGTCTGATTCGGAGAATCCCATTAACTCCTAGATATGGAATGCAACATTTTATGTTTACGTATATTCATCTGGAAACACTTTGATAGCTTCTACCAGGTTCCCAAAAGTGGCCGTGCATCCGAAAAACAAACAAACAAAAACCAAAGGGTAGGAGTCCCCTGGATAAAGGAAAGCGATTAGGAGAACCAGACTGGGCCAAGCAGTGGATGATGACCACACAGCCCAGGACAAACTCTAGAACCTCCCTCCGTGCAGTGAGGGGCGGGTTGTTCTTTCCTTCCAAGCCCGGTGGTGCAGGTGACAGGAGAGAGAGAGGATGACAGGGTGGCCTGGACGAGAGTTCTTCCCAGCAGAGGAGGGTTCGTTTGGTCCAAGGAGGGGGTGCATTGGGTGGGAATACAGAGCACAGCCTCACAGGTGGGAATAAGCACGGACAGGGGAGGAGCCACGCGTGTTCTGCCAGCTCAGGGAGCTGAGTCTCTTTCTCCTTCTTGGAGGAGTCTCCAAGAGCCCAGTCTCCCTGCCGATCCCTCCATGGTTTCCCCAGATTGGAGCTTGGTCCCCTTTGTACCTGGAGCAGATAGTGCACCTTCCCTGGCTTGGAGCACTTCCCCCACTCCAGAGAGCAAGGAGTTTTTGTCCAGCCTCCTTTATGATCACTAATGAGATCACGTCTGCCTTTCGGGAAGGGCGATTATCCTGCTGCACCGGGTTATTATGCTTTACAAGTGGCGCTCAGCCTGCCCGGCTATTTGCCTGCCCCAGGCCACACACACCTGGCTGGGGCCCGGGCAGCTGCTGGCAGCCACTCCTTGGCAGCTGGCTCACGAGTAGACATGGCCTTCGTGGTGGGCAGGGATAGGTGGGGGGCAGCACCCATGCCTGTCTGGGCCTCGGGGCCAAATCACAGTAGGACTGGCACATTCCCCACTGTGCCACTCCCTGCCCGGCTCAGCCCTGGGGAGCAGGTGGGGAATCTGCAGGCTCTTGAGGCCGGGGGAGGATTCCTACCCATGCAGAGGTCCAGATATATTAGAGGGGCTGGGCCTTCATCTTGTGGAAGGCTCCAGAAACCTCTACCCAGCCCTGTATGAAGAAGCTTCATTGAAGCCTATGGGAAGAGTAAAGGGACACACCAGCCATCTTTCATGCATGAACTTGGCCAGCAGGCCTGTCCTCCAACACAGATATGTTGCTCCTCTAGCTTGTGGACCCTTATTGCCATCCCAGAAGCCACTCTCCTGCTTTCCCATATTGTCCCGCCTGTCCCTGTTCTTCCTCTCGGTTTGGTTCCCTCCCCATCTGGGATCTGGGTAGTCAGCTTGCAGGGGTCAGGGGAAGGGGGACGGATGCAGGAGCATTCTGGCGGTACCAAGGACATGACCACCACCCACAGAAGGCCCTGGCAAGCCGGGAGGACCGGAAATCTCACCACAGGGGCCACACAGTCTTGTCCCTATCACCCCTCCCCAACATTAACCACTATCCACCCTTGTGTGCCACCCACCCATCCCGGGGCCAGTGGGGGCTGCCAGCTTCCTGTGTCCCCACACCTGTTTCTGCCACAGTTGTCAGTGGGCCTCAGGGGGTTTTTGGTGGAGGGAGCTGCTTTAGGGAATTCCCCTGGATGTGCCTGTCCACACCCGGTGATGGCAGGGTCCTTACGCTATGCCTGAGCACCTGTCCTCTGACTTTCATCTCTGTCCAAGCCAAAGCCTCACATACTGTCTTTCTGGGAGGGCAACTGCGAGGGGGAGGAGAAAGCCAACAGAACAGTTGTCTACAACTGGGTCATGGTCTTCGGATCCGGGAAGGGGGACACGAGACCCCCAGATAACCCTCACCCCCACCTGGGGCCTGGAGAGTCACAGGTCCTAACCAGACTGCCCAGAGTGTGTGCCCTCTGAGCACCTGGGCTCATCTGCTTGGGAGCCTATAATAAAATAGACACAGACACCAGGATTTAAACAGCAGAAGGTTGGAGACATTGGGGTGGCTTGATCAGTTAAGTGTCCGACTCCTGCTTTTGGTTCCGGTCATGATCTCAGGGTCATGGCATCGAGCCCTGCATCAGGCTCTGTGCTCAGTGGGGAGTTTGCTTGAGATTCTCTCTCTCTCTCCCTCTGCCAACCCCCCACTCATTCTCCTGATCTCTCTCTCTCAAATAAATAAATAAAACCCCGAAGAAAAAAACAACAACAACAAAAAGTTGTCTTCTCACAGTTCAAGTCCAAGATCAAGGTGTCCACAGGGCTGATTCCTTCTGAGGATCCTGAAGGAAGGATCTGTTCAGGATGGCCATCTTCTCCTGTGTCTTCACATGGTCTTCCTTTTGTCCCTATGTCCAAATTTCCTCTTCTTATAAGGACACCAGTCATATTGGATCTGGGCCCACCTAATGACCTCATTTAAATTTAATTCCCACTTTGAAGGCCCTATCTCCAAATATCATTCTATTCAGAGGTCCTGGGAGTTAAGACTTTCATATATGGCTTTTGAAGGGGGAAACACAGTTGAGCCCCTAATGGCATTCCAGAGACTCACAATTTCTCTGGGGCTTGCTGGTCTCCAGAGCAGAACTGATCCTTTCCCTGGAAGGTAGACAATCCATGGTGAAGGAAACAAACATGGAACCATGCTCAAGAAAATATACTCATTCTTGAAGCTGGGAGATCCTGGATCCATCTCATCTGGCCTCCTGTTCCAGCGGACCACTTGTTAATCTCTCTGGTTAATCTGGAACTTTTTACCTTCTTTGGGTTGAAAATATGAGGAGAGAAGCACACACTCAACCTGGTTTCATGAAGTAAATGCCCTTATTCCTACTTTAAAGAGAAGCAAAGTGAAGAACAGGGTCACCGTGGAAGCGGGAGAGCTGGGATTTGAACTCAGTCTAGTCCTGGAACTCACGGTCTTACCCAAGAACTTGAAGAAAATGTAGGATATTAAAAAAAAAATCTCAAGGTGGAAAAGACTTTTTTTTAAAGCATGACAGAAATCTAGATGTGTGAAAGGAACACACGGATAAATTTAACATTCAACAAAATTCCTTCATGGCCAGGGAAAACCACATGTAAAATGTGACAATTACCACTCTCCTTAATATGTAATGAGCTCTTCCAAATCAATAAGAAAAAGTCCAAGAACCCAAAGGAAAAATGGAGGCAGAGGAGAGACGAAAGGAAGAAAAGCTGTGAAGAGGAAGTTCACAGAAGAAATATAAGTAGCTACCAACTGCAAAGAGTCACCCAAGAGCACTCACAGTTCAAGAAGTGCAAATCAGACACTGAGTCTTCACTTTCACCTATTAAGTGGCAAAAGGAAAAGGTTTTACAATTCCCGTACTGATGAGAGAGTGTGAAAGGGAAATTTTTCTATATTTTGGAAGGGGGTATAAGTTGATGGAACCTGTTTAAGGGGTATCTAGGGAATGTTGCCAGGAGGTAGAGGTATCCCCCATTTTCCAAAAGTTCACGTTATACCTCTCCACTTTTACGAAAGACCTATAGCAGTACCTGTTTTTGAAACAAAGAAACCCAAAAAGATTTTTGCTTTTTCTCGAAAAACAAAAATAACATCCAGTGCAGGTTTTGCAACAAGCCATTATTGAGGCAGTGCACAGCCCAAGTAACAAGGATGGCCCCACCGTACTCCTTCCCTGGGGATTACATTCCGCATCTCAGCATCGGACCACCAGAGCTTCAAACTTATCTGGGAGCATCTGTGTCTTATCTCAATTTATTCCTTGCATCCATTAACATGATATGTCCTAAGGTATCAGAAAACCCAAGAAAGGTTTCTCTGGGGTCTGGGAACCCTTGAACAATTTTCCATATGAACGAATGCTAGTTGCTTCTTTGCTTTCTGCCATTTTGGCTTATGAAAGGTTTCATAGGAGGAGCTCTAATTTTGGGTAGCAGGGGAAACCTGTGTGTCTGCCCACAGATTCTCAAAGAATGCCCAGACTTTGAAATAGTAAAAAACCTAGAAACAGGGGCGCCTGGGTGGCTCAGTGGGTTAAGCCTCTGCCTTCAGCTCAGGTCATGATCCCAGGGTTCTGGGATCGAGCCCCACATCGGGCTCTCTGCTCAGTGGGGAGCCTGCTTCCTCCTCTCTCTCTGCCTGCCTCTCTGCCTATTTGTGATCTCTCTCTCTCTCTGTCAAAAAAAAAAACCAAAAAAAAAAAAAAAAAAAAAACCTAGAAACAGCCTCAAAGCACTGATAGGGCAGTGATTGGATGACTCATGCCCCTGGCTCTGTGGAATGGAATTCCACCCAGGTGTTAAAAGGGCCGAGGTTGCTTTATAAGTTCCAAGATGGGGTGGGAGTCGGGGGGTGTGACCCAGGATATATCTATTAAGTGAAAAGGTGAAGCAGTTGCAGGAGCCCTGTGTAGAAGCCTCCTCCCATTAGTGGGAGAACAGGAATTGAGAAGGGTTCCCTTGGGAGAGGAGCACTGAGGGCGAGAAGTTGACCTTCACTGTCTCCTTCCTTCTCAGTGTGCTAGGGTTCTGACTCTCAGGCGCATCGGGGCCCCTTGCAGGATCTTGTCCAAACACAGCCAGCCAGCCACCCTAGCGTGTTTTAGGCAGGAAGTCCAAATGTGCGTTTCCAACACATTTCCAGGAACCACATTTGAGAACCATTGCTGGAGGGTATGAACTTTGGTGCCATGGAGGGTACTGGTTTTATAAATTTTTTTATAAATAATTTATAAAAATAATCCCTGGCCTGGGACCAGGGCAGGCCTGCATTTCTTCTGTACAACCCATGGTTTCAGGAAAACACTAACTGCTGGTTTCTGAATTCTGGCTCCTGCCTTCACCAGCACACTCCCTTCCACGGTGGGGCCGAGCCACGTTCGGAATAAATCTCCTACCGTCCTTCTGGAGCCAAGGAGCCAGGGGACCCTGCCGCTGGAAACTTCTCTCCAAGATCAAAGCCCCACATCCCCTCACTGTTAGAGTTTTGGTTGTCCAATCCCAAATCATGGGATCAGCATCCCTCTCTTCTCCCCGCCACTTCTCCCCCAAGTTAGAGGAATGCAAAAAAAGGATGGTTGACACCTGTCCCCGTGGAGAGGTGACAACTTCCCTGTGACAAGCTGGAAAACTAGGAGCCTGACTCCTGGGAGCCCAGAGAACCCAGAGACTCTCGGCTATAAAACCAACGGCAATTTCCCACACTGAGAAGTAAGGTGCTTGCTAAGGAAGGCCACGTTTAATGAGGAAGAAAGGGTCCTCCTTCAGAAGCCTTGCTCTGTGTGATGAACGTCGTTTGGAAACTCCCCTCTGTGACAGTGAAATTAGGGTCCTTGAGACAGCCCCCAGGTCACCACCAGGATGAAGTGGCAGCAGCTGTGACCCAGATTCTCTGCTCAGAGGCTGTGGGTGCTCTCTGCCCTTCTCCCTCCTAAATCAGTGGGACCAAGTCACGCCCACAGTCCCGTCCCTTCCAGCAACCCCTGCGAGGCAGAGCCCGAAAAGGACCCCCCCTTGCAGATCACTCAATAAGTAACACAATGCTTGACCACATGCCTGCCGAGTGGAGTGGCAGGGACCCTCTGCCACCTTGTCCCCTCAGGTGTACTTCACAGCCTCCCAGGAGAGCTGTTCCCAGCCCCCTCCCACATGCCCTCAGCAGAGGCGTTCTCCCCCTCCTCTCTCGCTCTCCTCCCTGCCCACTAAAGATGTGACCTCGTTCCCCTCTCTCCATCCTTGCCATTCTCCCTCCATTTCTGTTTTCAAAAGGGGGAGAAAGCAATTTGATTGTGAAGCATTTCCAGGCCTGTCTAGGTTTGCCAAGTGTTGGGTCTTTTGTTTGCCTTTCTCTCCCTGCCCCCACCGGAGTCCAGGCAACGTTAATATCTCCTCTTGACAGGTCTGAAGAAATGCTGACCAAGGAAGGTCCTTGCATGGGCCAAGGTCAGACACGGCCACGCACAGACTCTGAGTAGGGAGCCTGGGGTGACCGTGCAGGGGGGAGGCTGCAGGATGGAGACCCCAGCCTGGGGTTGGGGGATACAGCTGCCCGGCTCCAGAGACACCAAGACACCAGCCCCACCCCCCAATCTAGAAGCTCAGAAGAGAGGAGGACATGGATGCAAATCCTGATGAGCAGGGAGGGTAGGGAATTGAGAGGATCTGAGAATTGGGGCGGGGAGGAAGTGTGTGAGTCAGGGTTTAATGCCTGGCACTTTCAACCCTTCCATTGTTCCCATGATCATCTTTGGATTCTTAGACATACCAGTGGGCAGTCAGGGAACATCATGGAAATTAATCAAGGCTTCTGGGCTCATCCTTGGGGACCTCATTGAGCTTCCCCCAGTGTGTTTCTCCCCATGGCACAGTCTCTTTGGATGCAGCCTGGGCTGTGTGGGGCCACACCGGGGCCGGAAGGAGCCAGAGGACCCGGTCTGCCCTGTGGTGGTCTCCATGACCTCCATGCGGAGGCAGTCCTAGCAGGTGTCAGAGTCCACTGTGACCGGCCAAGAGCGGACTCCGCCTCCTGCCTCCCTACCTGGATTTTTGTTTTGGACAACGGCACCTCCGGCTTCCCTGGGAGCTGGCACCTGGATGTGCTCGAGGTCACCAATGCGGCTGAGGTTGCCAGTGAGTCGCACGTGGCAGGGGTGCGGGGATGCTGGGGAAGGCCTGGTTCCAGACATAGCCCCCGCCCTGTCTCCTGGCTGTTTCCTGCTCTTCCTGCCTGAATGCAGAAGCGAAATCCGGCCGGGGTAGCTGCCTGGTGACTAAGGATGGCAGAGCCCAGAGCTCAAAGGAGTCTGGGACCCTGATGACCCCACCCCTTGACAACACCACCAGCCCTGTCTGCTTCTGGCCTCGTTCTCTGAGAAAACAAAACTCTTAGCAGGCGAAGTGGCTGTGGTCCATTATGTTCAGGGGCAGTGGAACAGAATCCCAAGTCCCGAAGCTGGGGGGCCCCATCAGAAAGGAGGGCCCCCAGGTTACCCACGGCTGCTCCGGGTCAGATCTGGCTCTCGGAACCCTGCACCTGCCGCCGCCCCGACCGCACATCCCAAAGCCTGGTTTGGGCCCACAACCCCTCCCTGAAGCTGCCAGGAGCTGTGAGCCGTGCCCACCCACTCCGGTTCTGCTTGTTCAGCCACGGCTCCCTCACCCCTGCGAGGCACTTTTATGAAGGACTTCCGTGTGAGCTCAATCCTGGGCAGAAAGGGGGACAGTCCAGCAAACCTTTAACTCTGCCCTGCCCTCCACAATGGTCAGACTTGACCGTCTCCCTGTGATCTCAGGACAGCCCTAGGTGACCGGGCAGTTGCTGTTTGCTCCTCCCCAGGCATAGATGAGGCAATAGTTGATGAAGTGACTGGTGAATGGTGGAGAACCAGAACCAGGTTGTCCTGACCTGTGGTTCTCAAAGGAGGGTTCCCTGAGCTCGCGGCCCCATCGCTGGGCACTGCACACCAGGCCAATCCCAGATCCTACTCCAGACCCATTGAATTAGGATCTGGGGGGAAGGTACATAGGAATCCGCATCAGCAGGCATCCCTCACAATCCTGGGATGATTCCACTATACCCCAAAGCCCAAGGACCTCTCTCTTCACTGCGCTGCCTCCCCAGTGTGAGGGTCAGACCTGGTTCCAGATGATAACTCTGAGCCAAGCCCTTCTGGAAATGGAGGTTCTCACCGGGGAAGCCATGAAAATCCCAGCGCTTGGGCTGAACTTCTGACCAATGAATACAAAATCTCTACGGTGGGGCCCAGGCCACTGGCAATTTTTAAAGTTCCTCAGGTGGTTTCAAGGCTGAGAGCCAGCTGTCCTCACACTGCCTGGGTCCCTCTCAAACAAGCAGGCACCACTATCCCCTGAAAAGCTGTTCAACACAGGTGGTCAGGCTCTGCCCCCTGAGTGTCTCATTCAGCAGGTCTTAGGAGGACCCAAGAATTTGTATTTTCGATTTCTCAGGTGCTGCTGCTGGGGGACTGCATTCTGGGAACCACTGGAGTAGAAAAAAGAATGAACAGAGGGAAAGCTAAGAAATGTTCCACTGAGCCATTATGTTCTAACCTATTCTATTGAGCAGGATCCACCTGGTCTTGTTTTCCTAAGTGTTACGTGTGGCTCCCCAGGGATGGGTTCTCCCAAATCCACCTGCTGAGGGTGGGAATCTGCCACTTGTAATATAATTACAACCACATAGATGGAGAATTGGGTCCCACACCCGGGGCCCACGGGGATGGCTGGGCAGGTTGTGCGCTGCACAAACCCAGGGGCCATCAGGACTCTCGGTGTGAGAGCGGTTGCCTCCCAGTATTGTCAAGCCCAACAGGCTTCCTGCTGAAAGCTCCAAGTGTCACCATGGAGATTTCCACACAGTGCCTCAGAAATTGTGTGCCGACATTGACTTTACCTTGTCGGCCCTGTGCCCCTCCGTTGTGGGTCCCAGCCCCAGGGCGATGGCGGCTGGGACCGATCTGGCTTGTGTGTGTCAGGGGGGCCTCTCTCCTACACGGGCTCACCAGACACCCCCTTCTAGAACCGGGTTCTCCTGGAAGCCTGGCTGAACCCTGGCACAAGCCACTCCGTCTGCTGAGGCCAGAGCACATGGCCTCCCTCGGCTGCCACTTCAGGCTGCTGATTATCCCTCCTCCATAAGGAGATAAACCTGCTTGAGGAATTTGTTTTCTCTGACAACAACGCGTCCCACAGACTGCAGGCTGAGTCACCAGCGCCCGTTTCCTCTGAGCCTCCCCCCTCCGCACACCCCACCCTCACCCCTACCCCACCCCCACACCCTGTGGCTTGTTCGGGCTTCTTCCTTTCATGAGGCACTTCCCAGCCCAACATACGTGTCCTGGGTGTTTCTGTCTTGTGATCGGGGCCCAGCTGCCACTGCATTCCTTCCGTGACAATTGGCCGGTGTGGGTGCGTAGCCATGAGTGGGCTGAGGGGATCTTATCGGAGGATACTCTGGGGCCCAGAGAGAGCTTGCCGACCCCAGTGACCCACTGCCTACCAGCTTGCTTCTCTGCCGGGAGAGAAGGCAGGTGGGCAGGGCACCCAAGGGAGGGAGCATCTAACTCACCCAGGGGAGGGGGGAGGGGGGATGGAGCCTTTGCCAGGTATGAAGTAGTTGGGGAAAGAATGTCCAACCCAGCTGATGCCTCCCACATTTCTATCTCCCGCCTGGCCCTCTCCCCTGAACTCTGGGCTTATAAATCCGCTCCCCAGACCAGCACTCCTGAGTTCCACCCCCAAAGCTCCTCCTCCTAATTCCTCAGCAACTCTGTCTTTCCTTAGCTCAGGCCAAAACCCGTGATGACGTCCTTGACTCCTCTATTTCTCTTACTGCTTATATCCAAAGCCTGGGCAAATTCTACCTGCCTTCGCTTCTGCACACCTGAGTGTGACTGTGAGATGTCACCGAAGGCTCTGGCTGGAACCACAAGGGCACCGTGAGAAACCCTCCCTCTCAGCTTCTCCCTCAAGACAGAAGAACCTGCAGTCACAGGGCAGGGGCGGCCTACGGGGACTCTCATCGTCCCGAGGGGGGGACAGAGGGCTGGTGACATCTTTTGTGAAGCCCTACACGTGGAGCAGGGCCTAAAGAAGTGCCATCTCCAGAGACTTCCTGAGAATGACCCCTCAGGTTGCTGTGCTTGGGCCAAGAGGACCACCTTCGGCAGACCTTGTTCTGGTGCCCCAGGCTGGGCAGGGCTGATGGCGAGCAGGCGCCCTTGGCCTCAGCCAACTAGCCGAAGCCTAGCCGGGTGCTAACAGAATGATGTCTGTCTCATCAAAGCCAAGTCCCACATTTCATTCCACCCCAGGATGGGAAGCAGGAGTGTCAGAGGAAGGAGGCACACAGCCTGGGTCCCCTGGCAGCCGCTGAACGTTCAGAGCTGCCACCAGCTGCAATCAGTTGCTGCTGCCTTTAATTTCATGTCGAGAAGCCACGGGTGATGGAAAAAGAAATTGGTCCCATGGGCAGAACGCTTTTCCAATATGCATTTATTAGCAGAGCTTCTGAAAAGTGTCACGAGCCGAATGTGAGGCAGCTGCCTCTGGAAGTGAGACCCACATGCGGGGTGAGAACAGTGGATGGGAGATCAGGAGGAGAAATGCTTGGTAAAAGACTTCCGTTAGCAAAGGACTTCTCTCTTAAGGTTGGGAACACTGCTGCAACTCTCTTCCTGCCCTGGCAGCCTCCTGACCTGTCCCTCCTTTCAAATCTAGCAGTGCTCTCAGAGGGCCCCTCCAAACAGCTGTTCTCCAAATCGCGAGCGAGCCTGGGAATTTTGGTACAGGTGCACCTTGCTTCACACAACCGATGTTAATTACATTTGTTATAAATCAACTGCCATTTTAAATGCACCACGATGGTTTGATATTTTAAGATGACTCTGCAGCAAATCATTTTCAAAGGCTTTCAGAGCCAGTTATACTCAAGTTCATGTCTCCTCTCCTGAAAGCAGCCTGGAAAACATGGCTGGGACATTTTATGATTCACACCATCACAGACATTCACAAGTGGAAGGCAGCTCAGACATTTTCACTGGGGTTTCCAAATGCCACCTCCCAACCCTTTCAGCCATGGAGCTCCCTTTCCAAATGAAATTGTATCCAGAAGCTGAGTGAATAGGACAGGGGAGAGGGGGTGCAGATTCAGGTGAATAAAGGTGGAGAACTCAAAACCCCCGCTGCCTAACATCTCATACAACTCCCTGTGTTCATAGCACCCCTAGCACCCTGGTCCCTAGCACCCCACGGACTCCTCAGTTTGAAAGCATTGCTCTCAAAGGGCCATGAGAATTCTCTCTTACCTTCAGTTCTACCTCCAAGAGTCTAGATCCTCCTGCTGGAGCACAAATGTTTAGCACAGCTTCGTTTATGACAGCAATTTTTAAAAAAGCAAATTTAGCTCCCTGCCCTCTGCATGGTCGGTGGAAAATACAGGAAGAACCTAGACTTCTACCCTTCCTTGCCAGTACTACTACTGGTACTACTCCCTTTGGGGTAGTACCAGTGGAGACCTAATGGAGAACTGGAATTCCCACTCTGGACCAGCAGACACATGGTACCCCTTCCCTCAAGTCTTAATAGAGGCCAAGTTGGGGGACCTAGACTTCTATCTCTACCTGGTAGTAGCGAAACAGCATCCCTACATTTGCTGCTGGAGCAATCTTAGAAGAAGCCAGCTAAAATCAAAAGCTTAAATAGGATCCAGAATTTCACAACATAATACCCCAAATGTCCAGATTTCAATTGGAAGTCACTTATTATGTCAAGGACCAGGAAAACCTTAACTAGAAGGAAAGAAGACAATCCATACATGCCAATAACAAAATGAGAGATGATCTGACAAGGATTTTAAAGCAGCAAGCCTAAAATTGCTTCAGTGAGCAAATTATAAACACAAAATTTGAAACAAATGAAAAATAGAAAAATCTAAGCAAAGAAATGAAGTGCCAATGGGAGGGATGCCTGGGTGGCTCAGTTGGTTAAGTGTCTGATTCTTGATTTCAGCTTAGGTCATGGTTTCAGGGTCATGAGATTGAGCCCCAGGTCAGGCTCCATGCTCAGTGGGGAGTCTGCTGAAAATTTTCTCCCTCTACCCCTCCTCCTGCTTGTACATGCATGAACTCTCTCTCTTTCTCAAATAAGTAAATTTTTTTAAAAGTGCCAAATGGAAATGTTAAAACCAAAAAATCCAATAACTGAAATAAGAAACTCAGTGGAGATTGCAGAATGGAGAGGACAGAAAAATCAATGAACTTGAAGGTAGAAGAGTAGAAATGACCCAATCTGAACAACAAAGGGATCATAGATGGAAGGGAAAAAAATTGTGCAGAGCCTCTGGGATCTGTGGGATTATAACAACAACAGCAACAACAGCAACAAACAACAAAATCTCACATTTACGACATCGAGGTCCCAGAAGGAAAGGAGAAAGCAGGCTGGAATTTAAAAATACTTGAAGAAAAAACAGCTGAAAACTTCCCAAATTTGGCAAAAGACTAAATATATAGATTCCAGGAGCTTATCAAGTCTTAAAAAGGATAAACTCAAAGAAATCTTAGTATAGACACATTATAGTGATACTTCTGAAAACTAAAAACTAAGGAAAAATCTTGAAAGCAGCAAGAGAGAAATTACACCTACTTATAGTAGAAAAACAATTCAAATGATAGTAGATTTCTTATTTAAACACCCCCCCCCCAAAAAAAACAAACTAATACCCAAGGACACCAAAAAGAAGTGTCACTACATTTTCCAAGTGCTAAAAGGAAAAGATTACAACCCAGAATTCTATATGCAGCAAAATATCTTTCAGGGATTAAGGGGAAATCAAGACACTCTTAAGTGAAAGAAAACTCTGAAAATTTGTCACCAGAGACCTAAAGGAATGACTAGACGAATTTCCCTAAACAGAAAGGAGATGGTAAAAGAAGGAATCTTGGAACAATAGGAACAAAGAAAGAACAATGAAAATATAAGCAGATACAATACATTTTCCTTCCTCCCCTGAGTGTTCAAAATTGTGTTTGACAGTTAAAGCAAAAGTAATAACACTGTCTGATGCAGTTCTACATGGATATAGAGAACATATGTAAGAAAATTATATTATGAACAAGGAGTGGTAAAGGATAGAAAGGAAAGTAGTTTCTAAACTTCCCCCTAACTGGTAAGATGTCCACACCAGTGGACCATGATAAGTAAGATAAGATACAATGTAATAACTAAAGGAACCACTAAAACAGCTACACAAAGAGATTGACAAAAATACTGCAGATAAATCAAAATGGGATTCTAAAAAATGTCCAAGTACCCACTGGAAGACAGAAAGAAGACAATAAATAAAAACCAGAGACAGCAAATAGAAAACAAAAATAAAATGACAGTCAAGACTTTACTGGTCAATAATTACATTAAATGTAAATGTTCTAAATGCACCAATTATAAGACAGAGATTGGTAGAGTGGATTTGACCATTTGACCAGACTATAAGCTGTCTACAAGAAGCTCACTTCAACTATAATGATTTAAGTAGGTTGAAAGTAGAAAGATAGAAAAAGAAATTGTTGTGCAAACATTACTTAAAAGAAAGCAATTAATACCAATTGCTGTGGGCCTTATAAATAACAGGAACTCTTGTTCATTGTTGGTGGGAATGCAAAATGCTATAGCCAGTTTGGAAGACATGCAGTTTCTTACAAGGCTAAACATGGTTTCACCATACAATCCACAATAATGCTCCTAGTTATTTACCCATAGATTTGAAAATCTATGTCTATACAAAAGCATGCATGTGGATGTTGATAGCAGTTTTGTTCATAATTGGCAAAAAGTGGAAGCAATCATCATGTCTTCAATAGGTGAATAGATAAGCCTTGGTAATCCAGACAATGGAGTACTATTCTGTGATACAAGAAATTTGTTGTAAATCCACAAAAAAATTGGATGAATCCTAAATGCACATTGCTAATTGAAATAAGCCAATTTGAAAAACTGTATAATTTCATATATACGACTTCTGGAAGTGGTCAAATTGTAGATACAGTGAACAGATTGCTGATTGCTGGGGTTTTGAGTGGGAGGAGGGTTGAATAGGTGAAGAACAGGGTATTATTTTTAAGGCTAAGAAAATATTCTGTAGAAACTGTAATGGTGGATTTCTGACACTGCATTTATCAAAATACATTGAACTTTACAGCACAGAGTGATCTTTAATGTATGA
The DNA here is from genome assembly GCA_004024625.1 of Mellivora capensis. Classification (NCBI taxonomy): domain Eukaryota; kingdom Metazoa; phylum Chordata; class Mammalia; order Carnivora; family Mustelidae; genus Mellivora; species Mellivora capensis. The sequence goes on along the minus strand of PISX010003642.1, from coordinate 84,127 downwards.
AAAATTTTGAAAATCATTTAGGAGGTCAAGAGATCCCAGGATGGAAGGCAGACTGTGACAAAACATTATAATTCTATTACAAATGCATGAAACAGCATCCCTGAAGGGGATGAGGGAGAAGGCACTGACCTAAGCAAGTTTGGGAATGAATGGAAATTGTTTCACCAAAAGCAATAAGAACTGTATACAAACACTGTATTCATTGATCAAGTTGTTTCCCACAGCGATATGGGTTAAACAGTCTGAAACAAATATACATGAATACTAGAATTGAACAATTAAGTGAATAGATAGGTGGATGTTGGAATTTAAGTTTCTCACTGATGGAATGGAACATTACAGACAAGCAAAGGGAGAAGGCATGATCCATGGGGTGATAGATTAGAGTTGGAAATACGGGTGTGAAATCATGTTTAACTTAATATAAATACAGATGCACACATATAGAACTATTTATAGAGATGTGTGTGTATACATAAGTATAAATAAATAAGTTACAGGAATGAAAAGTAGAACATAGGGAATACAGTCAATAATATTGTCATAAAGTTATATGGTGACAGATGGTAACTACACTTATCGTGGTGAGCATTGCATATGTTTTAAATTGCCAGTTCACTATGTTGTCCCCCTGAAACTAATACAACATTGTATATTGACTATAAGTCAATTAAAAAAAAAACCGGTTTTATACACACACAGACTTCCCTATTCTCTCAGCCAAGAGGACCCAGAAGCATTGACATCCTGGGAGCACACCTAGTGCCCAGATCTTGGCTTCTAATACCATTCTCCAGTGAAAGGAAACAGAGCTCCCTGGAGGAATGGCCAATTTTACATCTGGGCATGGAATATACTAGACGATCCTTACTTTCTGTAAGGCCAGAAAGTAAGGAAGTAGTGAACACCAAATTAACAGGAAATAAAACACAATGATGGAAGTATGGCAAAGGGACACAAGAGGCAACTGAAAGGGCTCCCAAGAATTAAGTTGGAACAATTTGAACAACAAAGTAAATTAGTCTTATATTATAACCCAGAATATAAAGCTGTAACATACCATACAGCTATAACCATACAAACTATAACAAGACCATACAGCTATAACAAGAACTGAATACAGAACACTTGGGTGGCTCAGTCAGTTAAGCTTCTGATTCTTGATTTTGGCTCAGGTCATAATCTCAGGGTCATGAGTCCCATATTGGGCTCTGCACTGAGCACAGAGCCAGCTTAAGAGTCTCTCACTCCCTCTCTCTCTGCCCCTCCTTCCCTTTATCACTGTCTCTCTCTCTCTTAAAAAAAATTGAATAAATAAACAGAGAATATAAAGAAACATCCCAAGCAGAAAAATTCTAAATAATTTATAGATAACTCGGTCCTCGAGGAGGTGGAACATAAATTTCCACTCCTTAGCTGTGTACTGTGCATAGTGATTTCCTTTTCAAAGAGGAAAGCATGGAAAGGGAGTATCTGACAAACATGATCTCAGCCAGATGATCAAGGTTAACATCAATGACAAATCATGTTGATAGTATGTACCGTTTATATGGTATGATGAGAATAGTACTTTATCTTCAAAGTCTTCCTCCCCAAACTCATAATCCTAGTCTAATTATGAGAAAAGCATCAGACAAATTTCAATTAAGGGATATTCTATAGTATATCTTACTGGTACTCCTCAAAACTGTCAAGGTCAGTAAAAACAACAAAGGTCTGAGAAACTGTCACATCTAAGAGAATCCTAAGGAGACATTATGACTAAATGTAATGTGGTAACCTGAATGGAAAATGCCAAACAGGAAAAAGACATTCACTAAAAACTAAGGAAATCCGAATAAAGTATGGACTTTAGTTAATAATAATGTATCAATATTGGTTCATTTACTTCTAACAATTATACTACACTAATTTAAGATGTTAAGGAAAACTGGGCATGGGATATATGGAAATATTCACAACTCTTTTGTGACTCTAAATCTATCAAAAAATCAAAAGTTCATTTTTTTTTAAAGATTTTATTTATTTGACAGAGATCTCAAGTAGGCAGAGAGGCAGGCAGAGAGAGGAGGAAGCAGGCTCCCTGCCAAGCAGATAGCCCAATGCGGGACTCAATCCCAGGACCCTGAGATCATGACCTGAGCCGAAGGCAGAGGCTTAACCCACTGAGCCACCCAGGCACCCCAAAAGTTCATTTTTAAAAAGAAAGCAGGAGTGGTTGTCTTAATATCAGATAAAGTATACATCAGAGTGAAGGACTTTACCAGGCATAGAGAAGGACATTACATAGCAATAAAAAGGTAAATCCCCCAAGAATACACAATAATCCTAAATGTTTCTGCACCAAACAACAGAGCTACAAAAATGTGAAGCAAAAACTGAGAGACGTGACTGGAAAACAGACAAATTCATAATAATAGTTGAAGATTTTTGCACTCTTCTCTCACGAATTGATAGAACAATTGGAATTCAGCAGCATAGGAAAGTACAACATTATTGACCGAGAGGATCTCATGGATACTTATAAAGCATTTAATTCCACAAAGAGCAGAATATACATTATTAACAATAGCCCATGAAACAGATGGTTTATATCCTGGGTCATAAAACAAACCTCAACAGAACTAAAAGAATTGAACTTATATAGAATGTGTATTCTTGCCACAATGGGATCAAATTATGAATCAGTAGTTTGATAATAGAAAGATAACAAAAAAATCTCCAGATATTCTAAAACTAAACCCACACTTTTAAATTATCCATGGGTCAAACAAGAAATATCAAGGAAAAAAATGTTAAATATATTGGACTAAATAAAAATGAAAATACAATACGTCAAAATTCATGGTATACAGCTAAGGCAGTGCTCAGAGGAAAATATATAGCATTAAATGGTATATTAGATGAAAGGATAAGTCTCAAATCAATAATCCAAGGTCCTATCTCAAAAACTAATAAAAAGAGTAACAGAAATAAACCAAAGTGAGAAGAAAAGAAATTATTAGGTTATGAGCATAAATCAATGGCATTGAAAAGAGAAAAATGAGAGAAACTCGATGGAATAAAAAAGCTGATTCTTTGAAAAGATCAATAATTCGCAAGTTTCTAGCAAGACTGACAAAGAAAAAAAAGATACAAATTAATGATATCAAGAACAAAATGGGAAATATCACTATGAAAGGGAAATAAACATTGTAGATGTCAAAAGGATAATAATAGGATAGCATGAGCAATTCCAAAGATATAAATTTGACAACTTAGAGAAGTGGACCAATTTCTTGAAAAGCAAAAATGACCACAATTCATCCATATGTGAAATAGATCATTTGAATAGTCCTATAACTATTAAGAAAAAGAAATTCTTAATTTTAAAATGCCCAAAAAAGGGATTTCCAGACTGAGACAGTTACACCACAGAAGTCAAACCCTTAAAGAATTAACACCATTTCTACACAATCTCTTCCAGAAAACAAGAGAAGAGGGAACACTTCTGAATTCATTTTCATAAAATGAAAGTAGTATGAAGATACTCTTACTCTGATACCAACACCAGACAAAAACTGCATAAAAAATAAAACTACAAAACTAATGTCACTCATGAATACAGTTGCAAAACTTTAGCATATGGAATTCAGCAATTTAGGAAAAGAATTATACACCATGATCAAATGTATATCCCAGATATGCAAGGCTGGTTCAGTATTCAACTACCAATCAATGTAGTTCACCATGTTGTAAGCTAAAGAAGAAAATCATATGATGATATCAATGGACTGAGAAAACATATTAGACAAAATACAATACCCACTCATAATTTGATTTAAAAAAAAAAGAATCCTGTTAGCAAGCTAGGAATAAAGGTAATTCCTTCAATATATATTTTTAAGATTTATTTATTTATTTTAGAGAGAGTAAAAGAAAGAGAGAAAGAGAGAGAGAGCAAGCAGGGGGAGGGGCATAAGGAGAGGTAGAGAGATCTTTAAGCGGACTCCTCACTGAGCAGGGAGCCCAACGTGGGGCTCAATCTCATGAACCTGAGATCATGACCTGAGCTGAAATCAAGAGTCAGAGGCTCAACCTACTGAGCTACCCAGGCACTCCCCTCCCTCAGTTTAATAAAAAGCACCTAATACTATACTTGACACACAACTGAATACTGGGGACAAAGCGAAGATATCTACTCTCATCACTCTTAATGTAGCACAACACTGGAACTTCTATCCACCGCAATAAGGCAAGAAAAGGAAATAAAAGGCATACAATTTATAACGAAAGAAATAAAAGTGTCCCCAATCTAAGAATATTAAATAAAAGTGACACAGCTTAATTGCACACAAAAAATAAAAATGTACTTATTTATAAATGACATAGAAAATCCCAAAGAATCTACAAAAAACCTTTTAGAGCTAATAAGTGAGTTCAGAAAGGTTGCAGGATCCAAGATAATCATACAAAAATCAATTGTATTTCTATATACCGATAGCATTAGCAACTAAAAATACAGCACAATTTACAATTGCTCAGAAAAATGAAATCCTTATATGCAGATTTAACAAAGCATAAAGACTTACATACTGAAAACGATAAAACTCTGATGAAGAAACCAAAGATCTAAAAAAAATAAAAATAAAAATGGAGAAACAGACCAGATTTATGGGTTGGAAAATTCAACATAGTAAAGACATCAGCTGTCCCTCATTTTAAACACAGATTCAACACATTCTTATCAAAAACCCCTACAAAGATTTTTTTTTGTAGGTACTGACAAAATTATTCTAAAATATATATGAAAAGCAAATGAACTTCTAAGAATAGCTAAGACAATTTTGAAAAGAAAAGAGTAAATTATGAACAAGAAGAGTAACCAAGACTGTGCAATACTGGCAGAGAAATAGACAAATAGATGAACAGAACAGAACAGAGAACCCAGAAATAGACTCACACAAAAATGTCCAACTGATTTTTAACAAAGATGTGAAAGCAAATCAATGGAGGAAGGATAGCCTTTTCAACAAACGGCACTGGGGCAGTTGAACATGTATAGGCAAAAAGTGAACTTGTACCCAAACTTCACACTTAATTCAAAACTGATCGTGGACTTCATGTAAAAGGTAAAACCCTAAATCTTTTGGGGAAAAAATAGGAGGAAATCTTCGGGGTTTAGGGTGAAGCCATGAGTTCCTAAGCTTGATACCAAAAGCACAATCTATAAAGGAAAAAACTGGTAAATGGGATTTTGTCAAAATTTAAAATTCTGCTCTATACTGTATGCTCTTAAGAGAATGAAAAGACCAGCTAGAGACTGGGCGAAAATATCTGGAAACTACATATCTGACCAAGAATCGGCATCTAGAAGAACGTACAAAGATCTCTCACAACTTAACGGTAGAACAAAGCAAAACAAAAGCCAATTAGAAAATGATATGAAGAGACCTTGTTCCAAAAATGCTCAACATCTTTAGGCGTCAGGAAATGCAAAGAAAACCACACTGAGGTATCACTACTTACCTGTTAGAATGACTGAAATAAACAATAGGAACAACACTGAATGTTAATAAATGAAACATTAATAGGGAAATTGGATCGCCACTCTGGAATTCAGTTTGGTAGTTCCTTATAGAACAAAACATGCAATTGCCATACGACTCCCTATTTGCAATTTTGGGGCATTTATTCTAGACTGGAATTAAATTGCTATTTCCACAGAAACCCGGACACAAATGTTTGTGACAGAGCCATTGGTAATATCTCCAGACTGTAAGCAAGTGGCTGCCCTTCGACCATGAACGATTAACCAAACTGGCAGATCCGTCCTGGGGAGCAATACTCAGCAGTAAAAAAGAATGAAATACTGATACTTCCGACAAGCAGCGTGAATGTTCAGGGAAAGACGCCAAGTGGAAAAAACCAATCTCAAACGTGTTTCCATTTATATAGTAAAATTGCAGAAATAGAAGATCGGTGCGTGATTGCCAGAGATAAAGGACGAGGGATGCAGAGAGTCGGGGTGAGGATGGGAGGGAAGTAGGTAGGGCCAAAAGAGGACGACAGGAAGGTCCCTTGTGGTGATGGAAATCTTCAGCATCTTGATCGTTGCTACCAGGGACAATATCCTGGTGGTGACATTGTGCTGAGATTTGAAAGATGACACTGGGGAGAAACTGTGTGAGGTGTACATGGGATTTCTCTGTGGTATTTCGACAACTGCACGTGAATCTACAATTATCACAAAATAAACACTTCAATAATAAAAAAAAATTTTTAAGGGAAACAGTTGAAATGTCTATTGTGAAGAGCCTAGCTAAACGGACTCAGGGTCATTCCTATGCTGCGAGGTAAGCATCAAATGAAGGAGCATCAGATCCGTTGGGTGAAAACAGCAAGGCATAGAAGAATATGCATACGGGATTCTTTTTTGGACAAAACACGATAAAATTTAAGTATTTCATAAATGCATAGAAAAGGTGTGGGCAGATGCATCGTAAAGTGTTCACAGAGATTCCTTGCAGGGAAAAGCATGGGTTGGGAGACAGGCTTTCACTTTTGACAACAAACTTATGCAAAACAAACAAGGCTTCATTTTGTAGATTAAGACGCTGACGTTTCACAGAGGTGAAAGCAGTGGCCAAGGTCACCGAGCTGGAAAGAGCTTCAGGGCTTGGCTCTGAACTCAGACCTTCTGACTCAAACCCAGAGAGGCTGAGGCAGGAAATCGGCAGGACGGTTCCTCCAGGCGCGCTGCTGTGCACTGGACTGTCCCCAGATAAGGAGGTCTCTGGAGAGGAAGAGCCTGGGACAAAGAAGATCTGCGCGGATGTGGAGAACAGGAAATGGCGCCAGCTGGGGTTTTCCCAGCCTCCCGAGGCAGGCAGCACCGGGAACCCAGCAGAAGGGCAGGCGGGCCAGGAGCGTGGACCTCGGGAGCCGCCCAGCCGCTGTGTCAGGCTCTGTGCACGGTGCTGGGCAGCCGCAGTCCCCACTCTCCAGGATCTCACCATCCAGGCAGGAGGCCCTCTGCATTCAGGTCACCGGGGTGGAATGAGATCCTGAAATCACAGCTGCTGGAGGCCCCGGGGAACCTCGAAGGAGAAGCCATGTTTGACTGGGTGCCTGAAAAGACGTGAGCAAGAGTGAGCTGCGTAGAGTGGAAAAGAAGTGGTTTTCCAAGTGGGAAAGCATGAGCGTGGATCAAGGCATGCAGGGAGAGGGTCCACCTGGGGCTGAAACCAGAAGTGGGAGCATGCCGCCAGTTGCAAGCTTGGGGTCCCATGTTGACCTTCTCTTATTCTCCAGGTGGTTGGGAGCCATGGGAGGTTTGTGAGCAGGAGGGTCACAAGGTCAGTGTGTGTTTCTGGAAGTGAGTCTGGCAGCTGGGTGGAGGGGAAGGGGTAGAGGCCCGAGGCACTGGGAGGGCCTCTGCTGTAGCTGCTAAGGAGCCCTTGTGATGCGGTAGAGGCCGGGGAATCAGAAAGGCAGGAACGGTTTTGAGAAATACATTTGAAATATATCTGGAAAATACTTTGCAGGCAGAATAAACAGGACTGGGCATGGGGAACCTGTGTTGATTTTTGGTTAGCCAGCAGCCATGTCCCCCATCTCTGCTCACAGAGCCATGATTTCCTTTGTGACATCCTGGAGAGGTTCTCAGCCAAAGGCCCTCCTACAACCCAGCCTCTGCCATCTTTAAGTCATGTCCTAAGGATGTGACTCTTGAGAGGGGGGAGCAGATGTGAATGGCCCCCTCCAAAGGGCCTTCGTGATAGGTGGGCTGTGGCCATGTTGGAGACAGGATGGAATCCCTTGGTCTTCAGTTGAAACCACTCTGAGAAGATTCTTTAGAAATTCTCCTGGGTCTTGTGGGCTTCTTTCTTCGTTCTTTCTATGTGGTCTGATTTCTGCTAGGTTTTTGAATCCTCTATTAACGCTGACTCATTCGCTCGACACACATAACTCAAAAGTTAAAGAGTGGGGGCGCCTGGGTGGCTCAGTGGGTTAAGCCTCTGCCTTCGGCCTGGGACATAGTCTCAGGGTCCTGGGATCGAGCCCCACATCGGGCTCTCTGCTTGGCGGGGAGCCCGCTTCCCCCTCTCTCTCTGCCTGCCTCTCTGCCTACTTGTGGTCTCTCTCTATGTCAAATAAATAAATAAAATCTTAAAAAAAAAAAAGTTCAAGAGTTGCCGTGGCCCAGTCTCTCAGACTATGTCTCTGATGGTGGTTTCAAGGGAATGTTGTATCCATTCCACTCTAGACTACAAATGAATGAATCTATTTAAATATTTATGACAGCCAATTATCCCAGGTACCTGAGCACACCTGAGTGGTAATGCCTCAGTCAGCTTGTGGATGGCACTAGTTGCCACTAGGACTTGGGCTGAAAGTTGCTCTGGTGGGGAAGGGACAGGAAGAGCAAAAATGTTGTCTTTGGAAGAGCTCCCATGCTGGGGAGGGGATTTAAGGGGACTGAGGTGTATCGAATACCTTCCTAGTGCCTAGAATTGAGCTAAGTGAACTAAAGGTCTCACATAGATGATCTCAATTCTCACAACTACCCTGCGGGAGACAGGTCACTATCTGATTTTACAGACAAGAAACCCAAGGTTTAGAAAGGTCAGAATTTGTAAGTGTGTGTGGTGAGTGTGGGTAAGAATCCAGCGCGTCTGATACCGAACGATGTACTTTCTACCTCCTACACAGATCCCCCATGCAAGGGAGGATTCGAGAGGAGAAAAGCCCATCTCGGGGTTCCCGTTCCTGCTGCCCAGCCCAGGCACGGATGTCTAAAGCCCATCTGGGACAACCGAGCTTTGCAGTGTACAAGAAAATGGTCGGGCTGAAGAAAGCCACTCCCAGATGCCTTCCTAAAGCGAGTTGTAATAAAAAGAAGGGAAGAAAGTGTGGAAGAGCCAGGCCTCCTGACTGCCAGGGTTCTGTCAAGCTGTTCCTGGCATCAAGAAATCCTGGTGGTGCCATTTTGATCTCAGGAACAGGACATGTCCTTTTTCAGAGTGTCTAACCTGCTCACAATGTCTGTTCTCTGAGTGCTGAGCCTTTCCATCCACCCTCCCAGGAAGCTGTATCTAGACACACAACCCTGCCCCCGGACCCCAGAGGGCTGGATCAGGCATGAACACTTAAATCAGGCTATACCAATTGGTGCTTGGTGACAGAGGCTGGAGAGAGGAAACTCAGAGGCTCTGCAAAGACCATCTTCCATCCAACCGCATGTGACACAGAAGATGGGTCTGTGGAAAGAAGCAGAGGCAAGAACAGAGGCGGCCTGTGACAGAGACAGACAGGAAATTGTTTCCTGCATTCTTGGCATCTTCTAGGCTTGGTTCCGACCTCTCCGGAGGCCCAATTGTTTGATTTCACCTTTGATTCCAAGGAAGCACCCAATTTCCTGCTAATAAATTTCATGGACTTGTTTGAGGTTGACTTCTGTCACTTTTTACCGAAAGTGTCCTGACAGTCCCAGCTGAGGAGGATGTACCCTTTTGAAACGCTAGACTTCTACTCCTCCAGGATCCTCCCCAAGGATGTCAGAGGGGCTAGGGAGAGAGGGGACGAGCCCAGTGGGGGCTGAACTCTTCATTCTGACATTAGGTGAAGAGAAACAGTTAAACTCCAAGGATACTTATCACAATAATTAAGCCCTATCAAAATTAAGCAGGCATCACTCTCCCTATGATAACTGAACCTTTCAATGTCAACTCCAAGGACTCATACACAGCTTCTGGGTGTAATTCATCTGTCGAGACTGTTCTGTATTAACCTACTAATCTATGTATGGCTAATGACTCAGGACTGCATGTTGACCTTGACTTCCCTCACAGGTTTTCATCATAGCTGCCTTTGCAAATAAAAAGCAGGGATAGCAGGTGAGTGGCTTGTTGTAACGTGTTTTTTTTTTTTTTTCCTCTCTTCACAACTGAAGTATACAAAGCATTCTGTTTTATCTTTTACCTCAAAATTCCACAATCCTTCCTTGGATCTTTCCCCCAACTCAGGGAACCCATGGTCCCTGGTGCTGACTTTCCCAAGCCCTCCACTGTGACAGGGACACACATTGCTTTCCTTCTTCTGTTGCTGACTCCCCAAGACCCAGTCATTTGTAGCACCGTATGCCCAACATGAGAACAGGCTCACCCAAGGAGCTCTGACTCCCCAGTATTGTCAGATTGCTGGGGAAACCAATGATGGCAAAGTAGAGTAGGGAATGGGGAGGGCAGGGGAGGGACCAAGCTGGTCTGTGTCACCCTCTCTGGACCACTTTTGCAGAGGAGTGATCGAGGGGGCCATCCACTGCTGCCTGCAGCAAGGAGCCTTCCCCTTTCCCTGTTTGTTCCCCGGGGTGGCCAGAGTAGAGATGGTCCCCAGAAGCTGCGTTTTCCAGGGTTGTAGATCAAGGTACCAGCACTGCTTGTGCTGCGACCAGAGGCCCGAGGACCACCCCGGGTTCCGTGTGTGTAACCTCAAAGCAAAGACTTCGCCTTTTATTGGAAGCCCCATGCAAATCACAAGCCTCCAAAGGCATTTATTAAGTCCCTGTTTCTTCTTTGTCTACTTCGATGCTAGACCAAAGAGCTTACATTTTTAAATTTCACGGACTGATTTATACCCTACCCATTTCCAAAACGGATGACAATAAAACCACAGGTACAGGATGGCCAGGAACACTGACTCAACAAAGAAGAGGAACAAAAGCAGAGAATTATGCCCAGCCTCAGCCTTTCAGGAAGGAAAAAATCTAAGATTTCATTCTCTGGGTGTCTTTAAACTTCCCCAAGATGTAAGGGCGACTTTCATTTATTTCTGGAAAGCTCCTCTATCCACCATCAGAAAGGTGCCCTCCCCTTTGTGGCTTCGCTCTGGGGGCCCATTCCCACGTGGAGGAATTGTTCTGTTGCAGGCTGGCGGGCTGCAGCAGCCAAGGCCGAGGTGGGTTTGCTGCCCCTGTCACTTGTCACTTGGCAGAAGTAGCCAGCAGCCTCTGCCCTGTGGGCTGCAGCCCAGGAAGCCTGGGTAGGATCGCACTTCTCAGCTGAGTCTCACGGCCTGGTTTGCTGTGCATTCGCATCTCCTTAATGGAAATCGAGGTGAAAAAAGGAGAGGGAGCATCCCCCCTACACAATGGTGGTTCACTTTGCCCGGTACCACGGACCCCAAGATGAGCACAGCAATCTGTCTGCCCTGGAGGAAGGCAGGCAGAGACCCAAATAGGGTCCGGAAGTGAAAGGGGAAGGGGAAGGCGGTAGAAAGCGCTGAGTGTGGGCTTTGCAATGAGCCCACCCACCATGTGCAGAGTTCCTGCAGGAGCCCGGAGCCCAGGGACATCCGGTGGACTGGGGCACTGTGCGGGCATCGCCCACTTGGGCAGAGAGGCAAAGGTGGGGGGCAGGGGGTGGGGGTGGGGGACCTTGTGGAAACTCCACTCCCTTCTGTTGACTCTCCCAGAACCTTCAAAACAGAACACACTACACTCTCTCTTGTGCCAGTCGGTAGAGCCTAACGAGATCCAAGATCCCAGAGAGGCCCAACCAACGCCAAGGCTGCATCCTCTGGTTCCATGGCTGTTGCTTGAAGGCGCACGGAACACAGGGTTCGAACTTTTGTTCTGCCGCCTGCTTCCTGGCTTCACTGTCTTCCAACCTCCTTGGGTCTCCTTTTTCTTTACTTATCGGATGGGGATAAACAATAGCAGCTACCCAGGATCTTGGGAAAATAAATTAAGTTAAATTAAAAAACACATGAAATAAGTCCCGTACATGTGTACACACACACACACACACACACACACACGCACACACACGCAGTGAGCTCTGCATCCCCTCCCGGCAGAGCCCTGAGTGCTCCCTGCCTGGGGCGTGACTCAGGTTCTTACAGGAGGACAGCTGCTGCCCCCGGGCCTGCTTCTCTCCTCACTTCCCCACCCCACCCCTGCCTGGCAGCAGCTGAGGCCAACTGGGATGGGCCAAAGTTCCGGCAGCGGCCCTGGACGGGAACTTGGAGGCCTGACCACGGGCAGGGTGCTCCCTGTGTGGGCCCCAGACCTGGAATGCTGCTTGTGAAACCCTAGCCAGCTGACCTTTGGGGCTGGGTATGAAGCGGAGCCTGCCTGGGCCTCGGAGGCCGGGCATGGAGGTTGGCATGGTGGGGTCCTGCGGGCGCCCTCACCGCGGTGTGGCTGTGCGCCCTTTACCCTGGCCTTTAGGCTGCCTTCCTCCCAGCCCTTTCTTCCTTCCCTGCAGCACCTTTGGGCCTCAAGCATATCGCCATGCTCACTGCCAGAGGGAGAATAACCATAGTGCCCCAGGACCAAGGAACGCTTACTGAGCTCCCGCAGTGTGTCACACAGGCCTTCTCTTGCCTCATGCTCACGCTCTCCGGGTCCCTCCTGCACCACAGCCACACCTTCTCAGGCTCCCTGGCTAGACCCCCTCCTCTTTCAGCTGTACTTAGCCCAACACAGCAGAGCCTGTCCAGGGCACCCTGGCCCCCACCTCGCTCGCTGTCTCTGTTCTGCTTGGTCCTTACCACCCCCTGAAGGGTGACATAAGCACGTGCTTGTGTTTGTGGAATGTCTAGAATATGAGGGCCCAGGAGGCAGGCTGGGCCCGACAGAGAGGGAGTGCTCAGAAAACAGGCATTAAATGAATGAATGGATGAAGACACAGGCTCAGAGAGGATGAGTCATTTGTCCAACACCACAGAGCGGGACAGTGGTGGAAGACGGGCTTCAACTTCATTGTCTCTGAGTCCTGGAGACCCCAGGGTCTGAGCTGTCATCCCCCTCCTCTCTGCTCTCCAGATGCCCCCTTTCCTTGTCCTTCACACCTCCAGAGGGAGTGCCTTAGCTCTGCTATCGATGATACCCCCTCTCCCGCACCCCTACTCAGCTAGCATCACCCCGGGGTACCCCTGTGGGCTGCGAGGTGCCACCGGCCCAACGGGTGGCCTTTCCTAAGCAGACAAACCTGCAGAAGAAGAAAATGACCATGTCATCCCCAAGCAGGGAGGGCTTGAGCAGGAACACAAGAGAGCCTCCCCCCCCCACCCCCCCCACCCCCCCCCACCCCCGCTGGCTCCTTCCAAAACCCGGGAACCCCGGGCCTTGGCAGCCTTCTGAAGACAGGCAAGACAGCTGTACCTGTCTTGCGGACTTGGAATCTAGGTCATTCTGCTGCCTCCTTTCCTCCTCTGGAAGATGAACAGAGTTTCTCTCTAGGGTCTTGGAATGAGAGAGGGGACCCTGGGGCGGGGGAGGAAATGTCTTAGCAGAACCCATACCCCGCCTGCCGCTGTCAGAAACCTGTCCTTTTGGAGCCAATCTAATTTCTGAGATGCAAATGGATTTAGCTTAAAAAAAGAAAAAAGAAACTTGGAAAAGGTACAAAGTGCACCTCACCCCCTTGTGCTGAGGCGTGTTTGGGGCTTCAGTAATCATCTCAGACAACAGCGATTTAATCGGAGGCGAGCGGGGCTGGAGAGTGCCCGCATCTCTCCCGGAGAGGGGAGCCGGGAGCAGCGGGCGCTGGCCTTGGGCCTGGCCTCCGGAGCCAGGCGCTTGCGCTCAGCTCTGGTCTGAGTCACGCAGGAGATGAAATTACAGAGGTCCCTGCACATGATGAATCAGAAAGCAGGATCAAGCCAAATATTTGGACAAGCCTTGCCCCGCGTGGAGCAGGAGGGAGACTTTGCAGCCAGCCAGCAGCCTGCCCAGAGATGGTTTCTGACAAAGTGTCGCTGTGGGGCAGGAATTCGCTCTGATCCCTAAAAGCAACCCGCCCCACACACACCCTGTGGGATGGCACTGGGGAAAGGGCGCAAGAGCATCCCAGGGCCTGGAGCGGTGATTCACCCTCACTCTTGGAAGAGGGGGCTCATCAGGGCGGCAACGTGCCCGGGTTGGGGGGGGGCGTGGGAGGGGGGAGGAGATGGTACAATTTGAGTCACCCCATCCGCCTTCTTTCTCCAAGGACTCATCAGGATGGCAGGCGATGAATGTTTCTTGTGCCAGCCAGGAAGGGAGAGGCCACGTGGCCCTCCCACCACTCCTGCCCGCGCCCTGGTGGGGGCCACAGGCAGACAGCGGTGGCCGCAAATGGGGAAGGAAGTGAAGCCCTGTGTCCCATTGCTACCCTTTGTAGTTTTTCAGGGCTTTTCGGAATAATAAAGCCAGCAATAATGATGCCGCCTTAGGTGTGTCGGGCATCTTTTTTTCTTTTTGATAACTTTTAAAAGAGCTCAGAATGGGGGGGAGGGTGGATCTTAAGCTCCCTTCTCCTCTTTGCAGGGAAGCTTCCAGGAAGCCCACTCGGATTCCTACAAGCAAACTGCTCGTGTTGGTGAACAGCCGTCACAGCTCCCCTGTGCTGCGGGCTGACTCAGTGCTCGGCCCCAGCTCGATAGATACTCCCTTTGAGAATGTACTGACTGAACCTTTTGAGAACCCCTTACCCAGGACCATGCGGCTAAGACGTTGCTCGGCCAGATTTAAACCCGGGGAATCTGGGCAGTTCTCCGTGTACAAAGCCATGAGCACCATGACCCTGGGAACAGGCACGAGCGGCACCCACAGTTCGAGCCCTCAACCCAGGGATCAGACCTCGGAAAACCCCGACTCCACGGCTGCCTATGGGAGTCTGGGCTGCCCCCATGCTTGAGGAAGGCTGAGCGCAGCGGGCTTCCTTAGGGGCCAGACAGACCTCACTGGTTAATCAGAGTCTAGCCCACATGGTCCGGCCTCCTTCCTCAGAGACAAGACTCAGCAAAGACCTTCCTACCCAGACACCCTCCGAGACAGGAAAGCTGCTGAGCCGGCTTCGGGGAGTGGAGAAAGGTCTTCATTCCGGAGTCACAGAACCCCGGCTCTGGCCCTCACGGGCTGTGAGACCATTTCCAGTCTCCTTGTTGCGTAAAACCTCAAACCTTGGTGGCGGAAGAGTCCTATTTTATGATGCTCGAAGGTTCTCTGGGTTGAGAATTCAGGGATAGGGAATGATCCACTAACTGGGTCATGTCAGGGGCCTCATCAGGACACAGGTGGTTGGGGTTCACTAGTCTGTAGCTAGGGGCGACAGCGGGGCTCATCTGGAGACATCTTTGCTCATGTGTCCCACATACTGGTCTCAGCTGGGACCTCAAGGGGGGCTGTCACCAGAATACAGAAACGGGGTCTCTCCATGTGGCCTGGGTTTCCTCACAGCATGGTAGCCTCAGAAAAGTCGGGGTTCTCATATAAAAGTTGTTTTCATTTGCAAGGTCGGACATAACAAAGTCCCACAGACTGGGTGGCTTAGTACAACAAAAATTTATTGTCTCACAGCTCTGGAAGCTGGAAGTCCAACATCGAGGGGCCCCTTCTAGGGGCCCTGAGGGAAGAATCTGCTCCAGGGCTCTCCTTGGCTTGAAGACGGTCTTCTCCTCCCCGTGTCTTCACATCGTCTTCTCTTTATGACCGTCTCTGTGTCTGAATTTTTCCCCTTTACAAGGACACTATTCAAATTGGATTAGGGCCCATTTTACTGACTTCATTTTAACCTGATTATCTCTGTAAAGCCGCAATTTCCAAAGAAGGTCACATCCTGAGGCACCGAGGGCTAGCACTCCAACATATGAATCTGGGGGGTAGACACAATTCAACCCATCACAACAACTCAAGGCTCCAAAGGCAAGTGTTCCCAAGGGAACCAGGCAGACACCCACATGGTCTTTTCTGAGTGGCCTTGGAAGTTGAGCTTCATGCTACTAGCCACAAGTAAGTCATTAAGGCGAACTTAGATTTAGGGGGAAGGAATAGAGACCCTACTTGACCTTCCTTGGCTGGAGGAAGGTCAAAGGATTTGTGACTTTTTGTTTGTGTGTTTGCAACAGACATTATTTCTATTCCCCTTTTATAGGCAGAGGAAGCATATTTTAGAGCCAAGAAGTGTCTTGCCCAGGGTCAATCCGAGGGTACAGGGCTAGGGTTGGATCCCAGTGTGGATGAATTCTAAAACGTCCCCAGTGTCCTTGCACAAGTTACTCAACCTCTGTAAGCCTTGATTGTCCCATCTATGAAATGGTGATAATGATCCCCAATAACGTTATTTCAAGGATTAAATGAGGTAAGTTAAGGAAATTGGCTGGCACATTGTAGGAGCTCAATGGATGGTGGTTTCTTCCCCCCACTGCTTCTCTCCCTCCCCCCCTCTCCTCCCCTTCCCCAACCCCCTCCTCCCCCTCCTTCCCCTCTTCTGCTTCCCCCTCACACCAGCTAGCAGAGGACTGAATGCAGATTTGAACCCATGCTCCCATGCCTCAGACTTCTATGCTATCGCATGTCTGACCAATTATAAGCTTTTTCCAGCTATAAAAGTATATAACCCATAATAGCATAACAGCTCATGTAATAACTTAATGATCCATGTTCTCCTGTGGGTAAAGATTCAACTTCATTTATTTTCCTATACCTGAATCTATTTCCTATCTTCCTTCCTTATTTCTCTCTGATGATAAAAATTGTAACCTAGTCATTTTCATAAAAACCCAGTAGAATTCAGGGATTTCTCCATTTAGGTTAAGGCTTGTTGCTGTGTAGGGTTTCCTCCCTGGGATGACATCTCAGTTCCATGGCAGACTTATGGGTTGTCGTGTCCTGGATATGCCTGGCTCATGATGGTGGTAGAGACAATACGAGGCTTCCCTAATTCTTGTTTCATTTCCCTCCTCCTGGGCACAAAGGGAGAGTGCATTTCCCATCCTCCCTTGTAGGTGGGTGGGGTCATGTGACGAGTTTGGGCCTAGGGGTTATGAAGGAGATAACATATTTGCTAAGGTAATGAAAAACCCTCTGTGTAACTTCCCAGTCCTCTCTTCCTTACTGAGGACACCCCAGAAGTCCTAACTAAAATGCAGCCTATCGGACCCCTGAGCTGTCGCTTAGAAGGGAGCTGCGCGGGAAGACCTCCAGTGGATCAGATCGAAGTGAAAGAGAAGCAAACTTTTAGGTACCAAGCTCCTCCAGGTGCCTGCTTGTTACCACTGCATTCTGTTACTAGAGTCTCGCCTATCCTGGGTAGGACAAGAGCCATCTTGTTTTGACCCCCACTGTTCAATGTTCACTATTTAACATTGATTCCCACTGGTATCCGGAAGCAGCCAGAACTTCCTCATGTCAGTGTCTGTGGGACTGAACATATGCCCATCTGGCCTCTGGTTTGGATATGGCTCAATCGGCCACTGGTGACTGTGTCTTCTTGTCACACACCCGGCACCTTTGAGGCCACCAGCTTCCCCTCTCTGCTTGCTGCTATATGCATCTCAGGGACATACGGGGTTTTGGCTGCTCTCCCAATCTCTGTGGGGCTGCAGGAAGCCCAGCCCAGGCTCTCACTCAAATGTCCCCCACACCAGGGGCACCTGGTGGCTCAGCCAGTTAAGCGTCTGCCTTTAGCTCACATCATCCTGGAGATCCTGGAGTCCCAGAAATGAGCCCCAAGTTGGGCCCCCTGCTCAGTGGGGAGTCTGCTTCTTCCTCTCCTCCTACTCTTCCCCTCACTTGTGCCCTCTCTCTCTCTCAAATAAATAAATAAAACCTTTAAAAAAAAATCCCCACACCCCTCTCTTCTTGACTGCTCTCCTTCAGGAAGCTGGTACAAGATTTCCCCAAATTCATCTAGGGGTTTCTTTATGTTCTCCAGAGCCCTAGGCATCTTGGCAAGGCAGGGCGAATCATGGGCTTCTCTCTTACAGATCCTTTGTGCTTGGCCTTGGGAACCCTAATCTGATCTACATGGCAGGTGGCTTAGTTGGCTACTTCTGTCCTCTTCCCATTCTACTATTTAGGGAATAAACTTATGTTGCAATTTCTTAAAATTATTTCATTTCTCTTTGAAACTCAGCAAACCCTTTTTTTTCCCTTCAAAAAACTTTGTTCTTTTTAATAGCTAACTTTATGTGTCAACTGGACTGGGCCATGGGATGCCCCGAAACTTGGTCAAACACTTTTATGGTGTGTCTGTGAGGATGCTTTGGATGAAATTAATTTTTTCAAGATTTTATTTATTTATTTTAGAGAGACAGGGAGAGAGAGAGAGAGAGAGAGAGCATAAGCGGGGGGTGCAGAGGGAGAGGGATGCAGGGCTCGATCTTAGGACCCTGAAGCAACAGCCTGAATTGAAGGCAGATGCTTAGCTGATTGAGCCACCTAGGCACCCTTGGATGAAATTAATATGTGAATCAGTAGACTCAGTAAAGCAGATCACCTTCCCTAATGTGGATGGGTCTCATCAAATCAGTTAAAGGCCTGAATATAGAACAAAAGACAGGGAAAGAGGGAACTCCTCAAGCTTGACCGTTGAACTGGACCAGTGGTCTTGTTCATTCCTCAGGCTGGAACTTATACCACCTGTCTACCTGGTTCTCAGGCCTTCAGACTCAGATTGGTATTATACCACTGGTTCTCTTGGGTCTCTAGCTTGCCAACTGCAGATCTTGGGACTTTTCAACCTTCATAATCACATGCACCCATTCCTTACACATGTCAGTGGATAGATAGACAATAGATAAAAAATGGGATATCAATAGATGATAGATATAAGGGAGAGAGATCATGTATATACATAAGAATATATATATATATGTGTGTGTGTGTGTGTGTGTGTATCTATATATATATCCTATTGGTTCTATTTCTTTCTCAGGAGAGTGATGACTAATAAACACTCTTGCATAGCAAAAGATCTAGACTCCCAAGACTATTTTCTCTTTTTATAAGTTTTAAAAGTTGATCTTGAAACTTCAAAACCAAGAATTTGATCCCTTGGTATTTGTATTCTGTGGTACCTTCTCTTTTGCAGGGAAAGGAGACCTGTGGAAGAATCAAGGCAATAAGAAAATGTTGGGGGGGGTGGTAGAAGGAGGATACTGGATTTTTATCTCTAAACATGATCATGCTACAATGATGAGGAACATTTGCATCAGGTTGACATGTTTTCCTCTGCTTACAATTCATCACACCCCAACATGGAGAAGCTGGCTGTCCTTGACACGTAAGGGAAGGGGCTTCAGAAGTTAGAATGCCTGGTCTGGGATCAAGTGGCAATGCCTGGGCCTGGCGAGGGTGGTTCTTCTTCAGGGTACGTGTCAACGCAGCTAGACAATGAAGCCTCCATGAAGAGACACCAAAGCCAAAAGCATGCAGCCAGCGCAAGCTGGGGCAAGATCCAAGTGTGTGACTGTGCCCAAGGAAACCTTGAGAATCCTCAAGGCTAGTGTGTCGTGTTACCCATGTTTACGTGAGTCAAAGACTCATGTGAGTTAAAACGTTGAAAGGTTTGACTTTCAACGTTGAAAGTTTTGACTTTCAAGGTTGAAACGTTGAAGGTTGAAAAGTACCATGGTTACATGAGTCAAAGTCAAAGGGGGCTTCAAGAGCATAGAAATTCTGTTCTGGTCAGTATCCAAGGTCCCAGGGCCCCTGAACAGTGTCTGGCCCCCAGCAGGGACTCTAATGACATTTATCCAACGTGTGAATGAAGTGAAAGAAACAGGACTGACTCTCAGCTTCCTCATCATTTGACGGAAAAAAACAATTTCACGAAGATGGGAAATAGGAGAGCTATACCAGGCTGAAGAGACTCTAACCGAATATGGGTACGATGAAAAGAAAAAAAAAAATCAGGATGTGGTTGAGGCCACCAGTCTATCATAAATGCCACACATCTGTGTCAAGGATGGCCTCTGTGTGACTGTAGCGGAACCATGACGCCTGAGAGTTCCATTTTCTGTTAGGAGCTGGTATGAGAACCCCTAAGGAGAGGCTCACTTTGTTGGGAAAAATCCGTTTTTATGCAAATCAGGATAAAGGGTGATTCTACAGAATATGCTAAAGCCACAGGAGATGGCTACTCCAGAAAGGGATGAAGGGTTGAGAATTTCTCTGAGGAAGCCCTCATGAGGGAAAGGCTAGTGGGGTCAGACCCTGAAAGGAGATAGGAGGGGTGTGCCAGATGCAGAAGAAGCCCCACAGCAGGGGGAGCAGGAAGGCATTCTAGAAAAGAATTTTGTCTTCTGAGGCTTTTTCTACTGAAAATAATGTGTGTGTGTGCAAGGCTGTGCGCCATGGGCCACTGACGTGCCAAGGAGGTCACAGAGCACCCTGGAGAGGTTGGATTTCTTGCAGCAATGATGAAAGATGCAGGACTCCTAGCTTCTGGCCAAAGTGGAGCTGACCCCAGAGTCCAATGCGTGTGACTACACCTCTCTCACAAGGGTGAGGAATGTAAGTGTTTGGTACCCAGAACATTTAACCACCAAACTCTTACTCGAACAGAAGGTGCTCTGGGCCAAGGTGAGGTGGGGGAGGGACATAAGCAGTTAAGTTCTGGAGGATCAGGAACTGAACCGTAGTCCACCCTGTATAATGTCTAACCCAGTCAAGGCAAACTCATGGCAGATGCCGTCTTTCTTCCGGGCTGCGCCCATGGCAGACATGACTAATGGATGGCAGAACTTTACCTCATGGAGGCCAGACTCACACTCAGAATCCTTCTCAGCATCGCACTTGGTGTAGCCACTACCAACGGAACGTTGACTTAGGTGATTCAATTCATCTGCCTTCCCTGGCCTGAGCTGGCGGCTGCAAACAGGCAGGTGAGGAGATGAGCCAGATGTGGATGGAGATAGGATAGTGGTGGTTTTTTTTTCTCACATAAGATTTGCAAAAGGATTGAATTACTTGATGACACTTTTCAGTGGGGAAATTTCACATAAGTATCCAGATTTCTGGCTTCTCTTGAAAATCTAGAAAATCTAACAGTACTGAGGCATCCCCTGCATGGGAACGACGGCCGGAAGCTGAGACAGATGAACATGGTCAGACTCTGAAGATGGCCTGAGTTCAGGTCCTGCCTCTGCCACTTATTCATTGTGCAACTTTAGCTTTCTCATCTGTAAAATGGGGTTAACCTCATGAGGCAGTGGTGAAGATTAATTAGACCCGTGCCTAGCACACAGGAATCACTAAAAGAAGTTTAGCTCTCATTGTTTAGCCTTTGAAGTTTCCAGGAACACCCAAGAGCCTGCTAGAATGTGGTACCATATGTCTTGCCTCACAGGTGAGGAACTGAGGTCCCAAAGGGCCTGACAGTGTCACCAGACATGAGAGGACTCAGGGTCCTTCCTAGGGGGAGGGTCTCTGAGGTCCACCTCATGTCTAGGAGGCAGCTTTCTATGAGTCATAGATACTTGGGCCCACTCAGGGTCTGGGGTTACATATTTGAGCTCAAGAAGAAAAAAGAAAATGCTTGCTATTTGGATTTGCTCTTCAAGTTGTGGCCTGGAGAATGGTCTTGTCTAGGAGGAGTTAAAAAGATGATGTTAATTAGAGTAGAAATGTTGGCTGGAATGTATCGAAGCTGTTGGAAGAGGGGTCAGGCCTTCTCTTATGCCATACTTCAGTGGTATGGAGATAAAAAACAGACAAAAAACCAAAACCGAAAATAAACAAGCAAACAAAACCCCACAGTACCAAGGCAAGCCTGAAGAGTCAACGTCATCCACATTTTCCTCTCAGTTCACTTGGCAGCTTCCTGTTCTCTTCTGAGTGACAAAAGGGGAATGCCCTTCTCTCTAACACTCAGAGACTTCTGTCCCTCACGGAAAGACCCCTAGGTCCCACAGCCCCTCCTCCCAGGGACATCCTGTGCCTTTAAGCGAACTTCCTGCAGCTTCTGGGGGCTCAGAGTGCTTGTGTTGGCCTCTGAAGCCACAGGAGAGATCGTAGGTGAGGACAAGCCTTGGCGGGGGCCTGGGCAGTGTGTGGTGCTGGGAGCAGACAGCCAGGGGGGACATAAGGGTCACGCAAAGAAAGGGTGTTTTAGGAAAAGGAACACATCTCTCCTCCCTGGGGAGACTGAGCCCAGACTGATTTTAAATTCCAGCCCTTGTTTCCTTTCTCCTTCGGAGAAAAAAGGCCAGTGGCTCTTCTGGATATTCAGCCAAATGGGTCCCTGAGTGCCCTTTGGGGCCTCTCATTCTGCGAGCTATGCCAGCCTGGGCTCTGGGACGTTCTGCGGTTTTGCGGGGAGAGGCAGGAGGTTTGGATCCCCCAGTGCTGGAGAGGAAGAGGGACAGGAGGCACCCTGCGTGAAAGGACACAGGGAATGGAGGGCCTCAAAGTAGCCGAGCCCGGCTCAACCTTCCAGGAGCTTGTCCGCTGGAGGTTGAGAGCAGGCACGTGGATCCTGCAGATTCTGCAAGACCTCCAGTCCTGGGGAGCACCAGGCCGTGCTTCCCCTCCGCCGTGTTCCGTGGGGCAGCCTGTTGGTGGCAGCATGCCCAGCCCATCTCCCCAGGCTCTGGCTGTAGGAACGAAGGACTCTAAGGTCCCTGGGGCCTCCGTGGACCCCACCTTCATCCTCTTTCCTCTGCCTGTATGTATTTCGTGAGATGAGGGTCAGGAAATGTCCAAATATTTTTCCTGGAGCCAGAGGGAGAGTTGGTGTGGGGAGGGGGGCAGGGAAAAAGAGAGGGTAGGAGGGGGGTGGACGTTTGCAAGTGGCCTGAGTGGTGGAGGAACTGGGGGGCCCGCCTGCGCGCTGGGCATGGCTGTCAGCGGTCCGTGCAGCGTATGCGTGTGGCACACTGCCCAAGGGAGAAATCTGAAACAGCTTTCTACGGGGAACGCCTGCTCCTGCGTGCAGGCCCCACCCAGCTCAGGGCCAAACAGCCAGGGAAGCCAAGGGAAGCTAGTCTCAAGCCCCTCGGGCGAGATGACAGACTCTCTGGGGCCAGGGTATTTGCAGCGGGTATAAAACTGGCAGCAACAACTCAGATGCAAGGAAAGTAACTTTCCTTCCTTTCTCCAGCAGAGCTCGGAGCACTGAAGAGCTGCGTTTGGGCTCAGTCGTGAGAAGATGAACCTCATCCCTCCAGGAGGACCTGGTCACCCTGGGCTTACCATCGAGTACAATGAACTCAGTCTCTATGGAGAAATGCTCAGCCTTTTCTGCTGGCACCAGGAGCATGAGAACATCCATGGACCATCTTACCAAAGGCTGGGGCCTCTGGCTGGCATGCTAGCCTCCTTTTGTTGAGAGGTATAGGGCAAACTCCCTCTATTCCAGGATTCCCAAGCCTGCTGGGGGGTCCCCATCCTTCCTCACTCCAGGGACAGGGGGTACAGAGGCCACACACTCAAGCCTCCATCCTCTTACTTTCCCTCTCCCTCCAGACTCTTCTCCAGCCCAAGAAAACGGGACGCACGGCATTCCTGAGTGGCCCGAAATTGTCTGTGTGTTATATCCTGCTCCTTTTCCCCCTTTACAGCTTAAAACCAAAAACTCCTATGGAGTAGTCCATTGCCCAGAGGCAGACGGTAGAAGGGTAGTTGCCAGGGCCTGGAGGGGTGGGGTGATGAAAAATTGTTAAATTGTTTCAAAGCTTCAGTTCAGGAAGATAATAAAGTTCTGAAGATAGATGGGGTGACAGACACACAACATTGTGAAATGTGCTGAAAGAGAGGAAGACGGTCAATTTTATGTCTATTTTGCCC
The DNA here is from genome assembly GCA_004024625.1 of Mellivora capensis. NCBI lineage: Eukaryota > Metazoa > Chordata > Mammalia > Carnivora > Mustelidae > Mellivora > Mellivora capensis. Next base: position 60,591 of record PISX010003642.1, on the reverse strand, counting down.
CAATAAAACAAAACTCCATGTTTTTTAGTCTTTCTGGCTTTGGTTCTTGATATGTAACAAAGTCTCCTGGAATTTTGAAGACTTTTTCTTCTCAAGTACCCGGGTCTTAAAGTCAAAAAGTTTTACTCTAGTTTCTGGAATAGACTTTTAAGAACCCAGCCTCAATGTCAAGAGATGAACATTGTCTCTTTCCCTTTTTCATCCAACTCTAAGTAATCTGAATTCCCTCTTGCGAAACTAGGAGGTCCCTAACAAAGAAGTGCGCAAAAGTTAGTTTTAAATGTTACCTCTTATTTTCATGAACCATGCGAGGTACTGGAGTTGATCAATATATTTAAATTTATTTTTTTAAGACTTTATTTATTTGACACAGAAAGAGAGATCACAAGCAGGCAGAGAGGCAGGCAGAGAGAGAGGGGGAAGCAGGCTCCTGGCTGAGCAGAGAGTCCGATGCGGGACTCGATCCCAGGACCCCAAGATCATGACCTGAGCCAAAGGCAGAGGCTCAACCCACTGAGTCACCCAGGCGCCCAAGAGATTTAAATTTAGTCTGTCTCTAAGACTGGTTGAGATATCAGAGTTTCTGAGGGTCTAATTGTGGTCAGCTAACAGGCTCCCAGAACTTTAAGAAGGAAGGGAAAGGAAAGAGGTCTGGTGACCAAAGTGACAGCTAATCTATTTATTTAAGAACTTATAGCACCTTGGGGTGCCTGGGTGGCACAGTCGGTTAAGCGTCTGAGACTTGGTTTTGGCTCAGGTCATGATCTCAGAGTCATGAGATCGAATTCCACATTGGGGTCTACTCTCGGGACAGAATCTGCTTGCGATTTATCACCCTCTCCCTCTAGCCCTCTGGCTTGCAATCAATCGTGCTCTCTCTCTGAAATAAATAAATGAATCTCAAAAACAAACAAACAAACAAACTTATACCACCTTGCCCCTCATTCCATTCAGCACCAAGAAGATACCATTCCATAGGCTGCCAACTCTTATAGTGTATTAGTTGGCTTTTGCTGCTGTAACAAATGACCACAAACCTAGAATCTAAAAGAATATAGATTTATTATCTTACAGCTCTGGAGGCCAGAGGTCTGAAATGGGTCTCACTGGGCTAAACTCAAGATGTCAGCAGGGTAGTGATCCTAATTGAGGGTCCAGGGGAGAATCTCATTCCTTGGCTTTTCTGGGTCCTAAAGGCTGCCCATACTCTTTGCTTCCTGGCTCCTTCCCAGCAGTCACATGACTCTGACCTCTGCCTCCATCATCACATCTCCTTCTTTGACTTCCTGCCTCCCTCTTATAAGGACATTTGTGATGACATTGGGCCCACCTGGGTCACCGAGGATCCTCTGCCCATCTTAGAACACTTAACTTAATCCTATCTGCAATCTCCCTTTTGCTATGTAAGATAAGATATTTATAGGTTCCGTGATTAGGGCATAGATGTCTTATCTGACTGCCATGTATAGTTTGTGTTGAAAAGTCAGCCTACATTATTGTCAGAGGCCCACTGGTACCTGTCACCATCACTCTAGCATTTGTTACAGGCCACTCTCTCAGAGAACATGAAGCAGACCCACCCCTTCCCCTGTCTCACCTAAAGTGCAAGGGAAGCTGGGAAGTGGATTCTTCTTTTAATTCAAGAATGGAAACCAGAGAAATGAGGGTGAATTTTAATGATATGTCCTTTGCCACATCACACGCCAGATTGTTAGCTTTTCCTCAGCAGTTGCCCTCAGTAGCACTTGTGCTGGACTGGGGTGGACAGCACCGCCAGCCCAGGTGTGTCTCATCCTACAGGTGGAGGGAAGTCCGTGTGCAAGTCCCAAGTCCTCAGGTGGAAGGAAGCCCCACCTCCCTGAGGAGCCCTTTGCTTCCATGGAGAAATGCCCGCACGGACTCACTCAGAGATGCCCTTGGCCTCTCCCTCTACCACCTCAGAACCATCAGGCCATGTGTTCAGGAACACTGATTGGGTCTTACCTCCCAAGGCTGATTTCTGGGGAGCCCATCCATAAGTCAGTGGCTGAGCCCACTCTCAGTATGGCTTCTTCACCCACTGACCTCCTTAACAACTTCCAGAAAGACCAGCTTCTTCTTGGGAGGGGGCCTCACTGCTGCTGTTAGCAGTGAAGACCAGGTCAGGTGTGGAATGGCCCTCACCGAGGACCCAGAAAACTTGAGAGGAAAACAGAAAGGCTAGAAATTCTAAGAAGATGAGCAAGACTCCAGGAAGAAAGTACAAGGTCCAGTGCTCAGGAGATGGACCAAGGATGCTCTTCATTCCCTAAATGGGGCCCAGCTAGCATCTGCAGGAAGGATGGCGAGCACCCAGCTTCCAGCCCTAAGTTGGCCCAGCCCCGCTGAGGCCATCAGCAGAGCTGGGCCATGCGGGCAGGGCCTGGCTTTATGGATGTCCAGTTTGGCTAACTGGGATGGGATGCAACCGTCAGATGCTGAATTGGTAAATATTTGGAGGATGGGAGTCTCAGAATTCCTACAGTAAATGAAGCAGGGCTCAGAGCCATTGAGATTTGGACACTGACATCAGCTATCTTTGTCACTCGGGGCTGGTGACATGGCACACTCGGTTCCTGTGGAAAGGTCCACTCCCTGGGGGAGCCATTTGCATGCTGGAACCTCCCCCACAGACCCACAGGCTAGAGGGAGAGAGCCCAGCTGCCAAGTTATGCTTCTGGAAAAGGGAGGCAAAGGACAACCAGTGCACTTCCAACGATGTGACTGAGACCCAGCACATGCTTGGTGCACAGGCCCAGCCCTTCGTCTCGGTGGCTACTGGCCAGGCTTGAGAAACAAGGAGGCAACCCAAAAGAGGCCGGTCCAATCCTTCAAAACAAGGAGACATCCACATTTGTAATTGAGATGAGAGAGGAAGCTCTATTATTTATGAAACGGCCGAGCTTCAGTTGACAAGGAAGGAGGAGGCCTTTAGAGGAGAAAGTGGTTTCAAAGGCATCCGTATTTCACTGAAAAAAATACACACAAACTATGATTTAGGGTTGCTGAGGTTTCGAACCGGAGATGACTCTAGGGCAGTTGGAGACCACGGACGGGGGACGAGGGTGTGGGCAGGGCTGGCTGAGGGACAGGGTGGCAGTGGGGGGAGGGAGGTGATTCTGCAGGCTCCCTGCGAGGGACGGGGCATGCTATGGGGGTACGCGCAGGGTCTATGGGAGTACGTGTGTGAGTGCGTGTGTGTGTGAGTACGTGTGTGTCTATGCGCTTGAAATGGACCAAGGGACAGAGGGAGGAAAGGTGCACCCCCAAAGACTCAGAACCTTCTGGGACCTGTGTGTTAATTCTGTTTGCTTGGCTAATTTGCTATAAGAATTTGGGCCAAAACTAAAAAAAAGAGTTTTTTTGAATATTCTTTTTTTTTAATTAAGGTATAATCAATTAAGGTATAAGGTAGTCAGTTGGATGAGGGGTGATAACAAACTGCCACCAAACCCAAAATATGGAACATAATCATCATCGAGAACATTCCCACGTGCTCCTGCCCACTTCTTGGTTTGGGTCACCACACATCCATCCTGCCTGTTCTAGAAACTCAGACAAATGGAACTATATGGTATGTACCTTTGGGGGTCTGGCTTCTTTCACTCAGCAAAATGTGTTTTGAGATTCCTCCACATTATAAGTTGGACAGTAATTGGTTCCTTTTTATTGCTGAGTAATATTCCCTTAAAAGGAAATAGCACATTCTTTTTATCTGCTCAGTCGATGGGTGTTTGGGTGGTTTCCAGTTTTTGATTCTTACTAATATGATTACTGTAAACAGTTGTGTACCGTGTCTCTGTGGAGACCCAGGTATTCATTTCTTTTGAGTTAATACCCGAGAACGGAACTTCTAGGTCGTGTGGGGATATCATGTGGGGATACACGTTCACCACTCTAAGAGACACCTAAGCAGTTCTTGATTCACTGGATTATGAGTTCCAGTTGCCCCACATACTTTTCCGCTTTCACTGTATTTTACTCTAGCCATTCCAGTAATTGTGAAATGGTGTCTCAATGTGGTTTTAATTTGCCTTTTCCTAATGACCGATGGTGTTGAACACCTTTTCACATGGTTATTAGCCATTCATGTATATTCTTCATGAGAGGCCTGTTGAAATCCTTTGTCCACTTAGAAAATTGGGCTATTCGTCTTTTTCGTATTGTTGATTCATAAGCATTCTTATATATTCTAGACCCTCCAGAGGAAGGTTTGTAAATCAGCAGCCACTAGTCATGTTACCCAGGTTCCTTAAATTGAATGACTGCCACGCCTTCATCCCACTTCGGTGATGGTAAGCTGAGTTTAAAATGCACCCGCTGTGACCCAAATGGCAGAAATGTTAAATTCTACTTAATCAAACTCAACTGCCTCTTGATGCTCTGTTTTCTCTTGAAAGCAGAAGGCAAAACAAAGGAACAAATAAAACAACTATTCTTACTGCTTGGAGGTAAATTCTCCCCCATTTAACGACTTAATCTCTTTTGTATAATTACTCTGGCAATTCAGGATTTCACTTAGCAGAACAAAGTTTAAAGTCCCTTTTAAATTTCTATCCTCTCTAAAGTCTTTTTGTCCCCACGAAGGGTGATCAGGAAGTGACTGACACTCCTCATGGCAAAAAAGATTAGGTATACCTGGTCTGTTTTTTGTCCTCCAATTAAGTTGGATTGTCTGGGGAGGCGCTTGGGGTCGGCCTTTGGTCTCTGGACGACAGCTCCAAGCCAGACTCGTTCTGCTACTGACCATGACCCTGCCTTGGCTTCCAGGTGAGGGTCTTGTCTCCTACCAGGCTACCACTTCTGCCTGTTCCCCTGCCCACTTAGCACACACTACTGCTCCTTATTCCCAACCTCCACAGAAAATTCTGGATGTTGTGCAAGCCACACACTAGACCCAGGGGGCCTGGTCGATGGAGCTCAGATTCCCTCTCTGCCTAAACGTGCTACACCAGCATTTCTCTCTGCTGAAGTCACCCCATGTGGGTATAGGTCACCCTACAAGGCACTGTCTGCCTGGAATTCTAAACCGCAAATGGAACACAAGATTTGCATCTTTCCTCAGACTGTCTGGTATATCCCTAATCACACCCAGAACCCTATGACTAGTGTCTTTGTCCAATTTTATTGATTAAAAATATCTCCATGCCCCTTTGGGGCTGCAAAAAAACCCCCAAAACAAAACAAAACAAAACAAAAAACAAAACAAATCTCCAATCTCTGTCCTCCACATCCCTATCCAGGAAAGGCCATTCCCTTACCTGTGAGGTTGGGAACTTTTCTTGCCCATCCTGCCCTACTCTGTGATGTTGGGTAAAAAGTTCACATTCATTCTCCAAGGTTGTTATATTTAAGAGAAGTCTATTTGGATTTAGGAAAACCTTTCCGCTCTCAATGGCCTGATCTTGCAGCTGAAAACTTGGCTTTCGATCCCCTTGTTTCTGGGCTTGTTTGGGTGTCTGAGGCTGAGCGTTCTCTCTCCGTTCCAGTCTCTCCCCTCTCCTTCATTCCAGCTACCTCTTGTGAAAGTAATAAAAACCGTGGCCAAATAAGGGAAAATAACAAAGAAGAAGTGAAAAAGGAAAGCACATTAATATAAGTCAAGGTCCTAATTCTAACACACTTACTTCAGTGGCAAGTAGGAAGGACTTATTCCTGCCTTCAAAGAGACAAAAAAAGTCACGTGGTCCTATACTTAGCTCCAACTATAGTTTCCACTCCGGGCCCTCCTACACTGCATGTGCCTCTAGATATTCCAAGGCCTTCCGTCGTCAAATCCCTCTTCTTGACTCCTGTTGGTCTGTTAATTCTCTACATTGTTCACACGAGGATTTTCCCTAATATCCAGCTCCACAGGATCCATCCATTCTTGGGCAACAAATCAGCAGGCCACGAAACCCGTGGGAAGGCACTGCTGAGAAATCCCCAAACAGATTTCTGGGTAAGGCAGGTGAGCCTAACTAAATTTGGACTGGGAGCACTGTGACAGCCAGTGCCTAAGATGGCCGCCAGTGAGCCACGCCCACTAGTTTCTTGCCCTTATTCCCTCCCACAATGATCAGGGTTGGTCGGTGTGACTGATGGAATAAGGCACAGCAATGTATATCATTTCTGAGGCTAGGTTATAAAAACATTGTGGTTTCTGCCCATCTGTCTCGGGTCACTTGCTCTGCGGGAAGTCAGCTGCCACGTTGTGAGGACACTAAAGGAGCCTTGTGGAAAAGTCTACATGGCCAGGAACTGGGGCCTCTTTTCAAAAGCCACATGAGTGAACCATCTTGAAAGCAAGCCCAGAATCACAGTGGCAGGCTCATGTGGTAGACAGGGCTTATCCATCCAGCCCCACCGACTCAGAGAAGAGAAAGCAGAAGACTACTGAGACTGGAGAAACCATCAATGTTACGTATCTGCTCAGTGCCCAAGCCACGCCTTGACTCATCGCGCCCCATTTTAGATGAACTGATGGATCTGGAGCTCACGTTGGTTCCTCAGACTTCACCATTCATGTTCCCCTGTGCCCTGGCTTCTCTGTCCTGCTGTGCTTTGTCATTATGAGAGCCCAGGACATCGTCTTGCAGGAGGTAGGCAGGGGATGCCGGCAGGGGGTGATGGGCGTCTAGGTTGAGGAGACAACATGGCGAAGGCACGGGTGAGAAAATGTGTGGCTTTTTAGAGATGACTAAGTTGTCACCTGCTGTTGCATAAGAGTTCCTTGGATACGGTGTGATGAAGTGAGGGTCCTGAAGAAGTGTGCCAAGGCCACCCAGGACACCTGTCAAAACCCCTGTCCCGAGTTCACAACGGGCAGGTTGTCTGTCCTCGAAGGTGGAGGGCCCCGAGCCCCAAGCACACAAAGGAGGATGTGTAGGATCAGCCCAAGTGTTGCTAAGTCTAAGGAAAGGTGCCAGTTAAGCACGGGACATGGTGGGGTCCATCTGTCCACTTCTACTTGATCAGAGGAGATGTTTCTAGAACAATGTGAGGTTGGAGGGCACAGAAGAGGGGCCCTGTAAAGCAAACTGGGGCTCTGGGGCTAGCCCTGATCACCCAAGAATGCTGATCTTTAAAAAAAAAAAAAACAAGGGGTGCCTGGGTGGCTCAGTGGGTTAAGCCTCTGCCTTCAGCTCAGGCCATGGTCTCAGGGTCTTGGGATCGAGCCCCATATCGGGCTCTCTGCTGAGCAGGGAGCCTGCTTCCCCCTCTCTCTTCACCTGCCTCTCTGTCTACTTATGATCTCTCTCTGTCAAATAAATAAATAAATAAAATCTTTAAAAAACAAACAAACAAACAAACAAACAAACTTGTTAAGCGGGCTCCCTGCAGCCTCCAAATCTGAGTTTCCAAAAGTCGAGGCTGAAGTGGCGAAGGCGGATGGAAACGTATCGATTCCTTTGGTTTTGTTTCACCTCATTTCCATTCAAGGCAGCACTTTCTTCCCAGGAAAGTCGAGAATTTCCCAGAATAAGGATCCTGGCCCTTCTAGATGACCTGTCTGGAGGCATTACTTTCCAAGGCCAATTTGCAGTCACTAGCATCTTGCCAATAAGTTCAGAAATGTGACCACATCAGGTTCAGAAAGCCTGGAATTCTTAAAGAGAAAGACATGTCTGAGTTGACAGAAGGATGGGTCTCTATCCTGAAACCCCACGTCCTTCCAGAGCCTAGCACACATCAAAGCTAGGTTATCCACAGGAGGTAAAGAGGGTATAAATCTTGCAGACTCGTGCAGGTAAATAACTTACTTTCTTTTTCTCTGATCCAACTCAACTTAGCTCCCAAGCCCTTGTTTGCATCCAGTTACAAGATTATTTCAGTGCCCTTTGGGTAAAAACTGAATCAGGTAAGGATATTTCCTCCCATGCCTCTTTTCCCTTCTTCTGTCTAGGTGTTAAGATTGAGGAAGATGCATTATGAATTGGGAGGCACTGTGTGGCTGTGACCAAACTGTCCAATGTTCATTGGCCCCAGGACATTAGCATCTACTTTACCATACCTTCATCTATGGCCCCTCCAATCTCCAGTTGCCAGATCAAGCTGGTCCTCTGTGTCCTCTTGATCCCACTACCAGAGCACTCCAGCTTGCTCTGAGGCACACCTACATCCCCTCTGTGGCACAGAAACATCGGCTTCCCCACCAATTGGTGCTGGGGGCTCATCTGCTGAGGTCCCTCCATGCTGTGGCCATTCCTGCTCTGGTGTCACAGAGCACATGGGTCTCTCTGAGAGGCTTCCTTCCCTTCCTCGTCTTTCCCCCTCCCCTTCTGTTTATCTGTTGAAGAAACCAAAGCACTGGCTTTTTAAAGAGTATTCCATTCAGATTTCAGTAAATCCATTCAGAAATTCAAATTGTGAAGGGGACACTGGTCAATGAGGGAAATAGGATAAATAGAAAAAAAGGATAGAGAAAAAAGGGAAACAGTGCCCTTTGCCACAAGGATCTTCGTAGCAAGCACCAGAAACCCATTCTGGCCAAATTACGAGAAAAGGAGTCTGTTACAAGACTATGGGATAGCTCACAGAATCATGGTGAGAGCTAGGAAAAAGGTTCCATGCTGATCTTTGAAGAACTAGTCAAGCCACCACACAGAACGGGGCTGATGGGAAAGCGCCACCGCTCCCTCTGAGCACCATCCACCTTCCGTCCCAGGGCCTGGGCTCGGCTGCCACCACTGCGGTGGCCCCCGCTGGCTCTTGCCTCCTGAGTCGCTGTTTTGAGCCCCTGTTGTGGGGCGGACTGGGAAAGGAACCATCTGACCATCACAGCACCTATGGGAGACATGCCTACCATTGGCAGTTCTCCAAAGAAAATGCTAGAAAAGCAAAGCGAGTGACCAGCGTCCTCTTCCCATGCGAGAAACACATGAGAGGTGGATTGAGAAGGTTCTCCCACCCGAGGATGGGAGCCAGCCCGCAGGAGGGAGGCTGAGGGCACAAAGACATTCAGCCTTGGGGAGGTGGGGGCAAGGCGTGCGTGGCAAGGGTCAAGGGAACAGGGGACAGTAGGAGAGATGAGAACCACAATGAAAGGGCTCACCTCCTCTGAGGACTGGCTGGAAGTCATGACTGACTGAAAGGAAATACCACTGTGCCAGGAGTGCTTGACTGGCCAGGAGTCAAGGTATTTAATATTAGACTGTGTCTCCCACCCTCCCTGCCATGACTCAGGGTAAAACCAGGTTCTGCTGAAATAATTTAGGGCAGGGCAAGGGAGGAGAGGCAAAGCCCTCCACTTCTGGATGTGAACGTCAGAGACCACCTCCCATCTACTCCTGAGAAGACACGGAAGGGGCAGGCACTCCGTGGCTGAAGGACGGTCATGGCTCCAGGTGGGGACACAAGACAGCTCCCTGGAGTTCCATGTGGTGCCATTTAGCCTATGGCCTCTTGTTCACAAGGATGGTATTTCCACTTAAAGTTCACCTTCCCCCCGGGGAAAGCAATTGTTGCTATTTTGCAGCCTGTTGGGAAGGTCAAAACGCAAGCCCTCAAGAAGACAAAGAAGACACAGGGCAGGAAGAGAAAAAACAGTTCTGGGTGCAGTTCTGGCCGGTTCTCACCCATGGTTCTCACCCATGGGAGCAGTGGATCGCCGGTGGAGATGGCTCCTGCCCCTTCGTCCAGCTCTTATCCTCCCCCTGGGCAGGGGTTTGCCTTCCTTGCTGATGCCACTGGGTTCCTTTGATTAGAAACAGAACAGCCCCATCAGTTCAGGTTTCTGTTAGGAGCATTTAAAAGAGACGTCGGTGACACTTAATACACAGTTGGGGCCAAAGTAAAAGCTGGGGAGGTGCCCGGGCTATTCAGCTGGAAATTCCATCCTGCTCAGGAACATAAATGTCACGCTCTCCAGGCCCCAACACCAGCAAACGGCCTCACCGCACCGCTTCCCCAGGACTCCACATTTTCTGACCAATGGCCCTGTGCTTGCCTTCAGACACAACCTGACTCTGTGAGGAAGGCCAAGCCAACAGGAAACACAGGAGCACTATCATTGACCTAATCTTTTTGTTCAGGAAACCGATCCAAATTAAAATGCATCACTTTAGAAAGCCCATAAAGGACCCGCTCCGTGAATTCTTTCAAAGGTCATCTTCATAATTCAAACCACTGGCATGACCAGGGAAAAATCCTAATCTAATCTAACACCCACAGGCAGGTGCTTACTACTCAGGAATATTAAGACCCACATGTCTTCCAAGCTTTCATTCTGGAGACGGCGGGATGTTCATGGATTTGTCCTTTTGTGGGCCTTATCGCATTGTGTCTTTTCCTGGATGCAATCACCCCAAACCAAGCAAGTGAAATCAGAAACACAGCCCAAGAGAGATTTACAGACAAATTGGGAAGATGTTTCCTTCGGTTACACAAGTGAATCAAAGCCAGAAAGGCAGCAATCTGAGGAAGACCGAGTATGGCCATTTCTTCCACAGATAAAGGAATCACTCCAAGCTTGTCCTTGGCATCCTCAGCATCCCCTTTCCGAGGCTTTCCCATCTTTGGGTTCCCTTGGGGCTCCCACTCCCACCACTATAGAGCAGAAGAGCCCAAAATTTGTTCTCAGAATCATTTGTGCTCAAGTGTGAGGGACCAATATTCAAATCTGAAAGGAAAGAGCTTCCAGAGAAATTTCCCAGATCCTTGCTGGGAGACTGGGGGGACCTGCATGGGATTAAGTGTTCTGGAGAGTCCCCCTTTCCAAGAGGCGACAGGATAACCAGACTCACTGGGTCTGAATAGAAACTCCAATTCCAAACCTTCCATTGTACTTGGCCTTGGGGTGACCACTTGGGGTGCTTCTAAGTATCTTCATTATACCGACAAAAAAGGAGAACCCTACAGACCTCTCAGAGTGGGGATGAAGTAGGAGACTATGTGTGAGGCACATCACGGTTTTCCCAGGACTTAAACACCTGTAAGAAGATTCCTGTGGCCCAGATACCTGTTCCTCTAGGCTGCGGCCAGAGCAGATCTGGTTCTGGTGGAAAGCTTTGCATGAGTCAAGGGCTATTCAGAGGTTCTGCTCTGAGCAGAAAACAAGTCTCTGCTGAGGAACCCTCACACAGCCTCTGAGAGCTTCCAGGACCCGTCATGGCAGTGTCTCTTGTTTCCACGGGTCCTGGACATCAGCTCTCTTCACGAAGTATTTGTTCACTGCCCTCCTGAAGCTTGTCCATGGATCCCTGGCCTCAGAATGAGTCAGATTATATGACACCAAGCTCTTTTGCTCAGAAGTGATACAGGACATGGAGTTCCCATGGAATTAGCTCAAAATTAATTTAGCCACAATGGTTTATGATTAGATTTAATTATAAATGAAACGATTCACCAGGGACTTTTTACTTTGTTAACAAGCACCTCAGAGTCAGAAGGGAATTTCTGTGTGGCTTTTTGTTTGTTTGTTTTCGGGTTTCTTTCTTTTTTCTTTTCTTTTCTCTCTTTTTTTTTTTTTTCTATTTTCTGGTCTCTCTGCAGATTTTCACAAAATTGCAACCAAACAGAAAAAGTGACTGGGGATGCAAGTTTGGATAACAGCCACTGTTGCCAGCCACCCTTGTAGGTGTCCCTGCTTTCAATAGGAGGTTATCTGCCCCCCACACAAGCCTGCTGGGGGCACAAGAAGGAGCTCTTTGCTGCAGTGAATACCTTGTCCAAAAATCACCCCGACTTCCCTCTAGAATCCCCCGTGCTTCTGCAGAAACAACGGCTCTGCTGAAATTAAAGAGTTCAGGGGTGCCTGGTTGGCTCAGTCAGGTGAGCATCTGATTCTTGGTTACATTCTCAGGGTCCTGGGATCGAGACCTTCGTCAGGCTCTGAGCTCAGTGGGGAGTCTGCTTGGGATTCCCTCTCTCCCTCTGCCCCTCTCCCCGCTCGCGCATGCTTTCTCTGTATTCCCCTAAAATAAATAAATAAAATCTTAAAAAAAAAAAAAAAAAAGAAAAGAAAAAAAATAGTCCAAAGAACAAGTTCTGGGCAATCCAGACTCTAGTTTCCTCCAGAAGGCCTGTTACCAGGTTTCTTAGAACACAGTGCTATGTTATACCACTGGTGGAACATAAAATGATTGCAGACATATATTTCTTATCTTGACAGTTATGTGTTCATTTTAAGGCAAAATTCGCTCCTCAAAGCTGTGACTTCATGGTGACACACATGTACTGAAGCTAAAAGCCAGGTCAGTTTGAAGAAAAGTATTAGCTCAATTAAAAAAAAAAAAAAAAGAGCATGTGACCGAAACCACGACGGAAGTTTGCTACGTCATGGTCTTGGAGCCTAGGTCTTCTGCCGTCATCAGCATTGCTGGCATCGCCTAGAAGCTTATGAGAACTGCAGCATCTCAGACCCCAGCTCTGACTTGCTCAATCAGAACCTGCCTTTTTTAACCAAGTCCCTAGGGGATTAAAATGCAAAGCAGAGTTTGAGAACCAGAGCCTAAGAAAGACCTGCGGTAGCATTCCTCCGTATGGCTGTTACCTGATGGATCCAACACAGCTGGTCGAGCCCACTCTGGCAAAATTGGGTCAACTTCTGCCCAGCAGAAATGTTTATTTTCAATATGTGTGTCCCCTCCTTCCCCATCACGGCAAGATGTCTGCGACCTGGGGCCCAGGGCCTCCCCATGAACTTTCTTTTGCTGCACAGAATCCTGAGCCCGAGGGGCCCCGGACACAGAGCTGGGGTGGGGGAAGGGGTCTCGCCTGCAAGTGGGCCAAGGGGCCCCTGGCCAAGGGCAGCCTGGGATGACCGGGAACGTGGTTGAACCTGAAGTGGAGGCCTCTGGGACCCATAGGGAGGCTGCCAGCTGCAGGGGCCAGAAGATAAGAGTGTTAATTTAACCTGGCCTGCATCCAAAACGCTGAGCAAAGTTAGGCCTCCAAGCTAAGGGTATACATAAATAAATAAATAAATAAATAAATGGGGGGGAAAAAAAGTTGGCAGATGTTTACGCTTCCCTTTGTAACACTAGCAGCTCCCATTCAGCGTATCCTATGTGCTAGGCACCCTGCCAGGAACTTTTCTTTTTTTTTAATTGTCATTCTCCTTCCCTCACCCAAAACCCCCTGCAGGTCAGCCTTTGTCACGACCAAGTCCCAGTGAAGTTGACAGCTCCAGAGGTATTTAGCCTGTGGTCGCCAGCCCTTTGCTTACCCCCACCACTTTCTGCTGAAAGCCTGGCTCTGGACAGGAAATGGAAACACACAGGTCCTTTTTTTTTCTTCTTCTTCTACTTCTTTTTTTTTTTTTTTTTTTTCAAGGCAGCAGCCTAGCCAGTTTTCCCTAGCGGATTCTGGATTGAAAGATCTCTCCGGTCTCCTAATAAGGTTTCAGAACAGAAAGGAGTGTCTCTCTCACGCTCAGCTTTGCCAACACCATCTCTCCACACGTTGACGCAGGCACGGTGGACTGTCACGGACTGTCAGCCGGGCAGTGCACTTGAAAGTACCTGGAAAGAGAGTCCCAGCCAGCCGCCAGGATGCCGGGCTTCTGGTGGGTGCATCTGTGACAAATAGCCCAGGACACAGCAGAACCTCGCTGGGATGTCAGGAGGAGGAGATTGGGCCGCTTTGGGAAAAGGCTCCCAGTGTGCCTGATACGCAGTAGGCACTCGGTTCGTGGGGGGCTCCTCCCGGGCTCTCCGCGAATGCGGCTGGCCATTTTATGTCCTACCCTCCGTCCACCCCGTAGATAGCTGGAGAGAGCAAGTCAGCCTCCCTCCAGACAGGAATGGATTCTGCGGTTGGCAAGACAGTCGGAGGAGCTCCCTCTTAAAAACGCTTTTCCTCCAGTATGTTTTCATCCACGCCCCATTTTGATAAGTGTAAACACTGTATGCCCTTCTGTGCCGTTATCGGAAATTTCACATCATATTAAATACTGTGATTCAAAGCAAATCAAGTGAATCACATAATTGAACATGCTTGGTGGAAACTGCCTCTACCCACCCCCACCCCCGAGATCCTGATAAGACCCCCCAACAAAGACACATGGTTGCTCTCAGCTGAGTTTTGAGAGATCAAGCCATTGTCAGAACACGATGAAAAGATGTGGACAGTACCACAGACCTATGCTGTTATCCTCTGCCCAGCAAACCTGGCTGCCCTGCCCGGGGGTGGGGGGAGTGGGAAAGTGGGGAACCTTGCCCCCTCCTCCCCCATAGATGGGCACATGGCCAAAACCAGGCCCATCACAGTGCCTCACCTGCCCCTGGCTGCAGGGATTGGCCCAGGGTGGGCATAGAACCCAACCCTCCTAAGACTTTTCAAACTAAAAGTGTGGGGGAGAGGTGAAAGGTGGGGGGAAGGGGGGAAAGGGAGGGAAGAGAAAGAAGGGAGGAGTGGTCTGAGCCAGCAAAGCCCACTCACAGAGAAAGGCCAAAGTGAGAGGTAGAGGGAGTGCTGGGGGGCAGTGGACTCTCTCAGCTGGGTTCCGACTCCATTTGCCTCCACAGTCTGGTGGCTGAAGGCAGTTCATTCCTTTCCCTGTAGCTAGAAGTTGTTCACTTAAGGTTCTTTCTGAACCCCCATACTTAAGGTTCTTTCTGAACCCCCATACTTAAGGTTCTTTCTGAACCCCCAAGCAAGAGTAGCCTGACTAAAACAAGAAGTGTTAGGGAGGGTTCCAGAATATCCCTGGGCACCAAGGCAATTATCTCTGAGTGCCAGTTAATTTGCACTGACCCTTCCCTTCACATACATGGTTTTCTCCCTCTGCCTTTTAACACGTCTCCTTACATCTCACAGTCTCTCTCTTGCCATCCCCACACCACCCCTAATTCTCTTCCTATCCATGGCCTACTTTTATCCACCCAAGCCTTCGATTGCTATGCACATTTGGCTGTTGGCTCATAATTCCCATAGTATTTTTTTCCTCTGGGAAATAAGGACACTCATATGCCTCTGCTCCCGGGGCTCTCCGACTGCTCCCCAGCTCTACACCATTGGGCTGCTGGCTGGGCTGGACCCCGCCTGTCCACCCAAAACACACACTCTGGCCCACTGTGCCCTAGTGGGGGTGGGGGAGTCTAAAGCCACAGCAGGCTTGACAAATGCACACAGGAAGCAGCCCCATTTCCTCAGAAGCTGCCCGAACTTCTGTGATACAATTTTAGCATCTGGCTAACCAAGCAAGTTGGGCCTGATATATTTATAAAATCATTTGTTGGAGAAATTATATTCTAGAATTCCATCTGTGATTTTTTTTTTAAATTTTCTGTGTGGTGTTACACATGTTTGGGAGCAGAAGTGGATAAAAGCCATCCTAACTTAATCTAAACTCACCTAAAGACAAGAGATACCAATAAGCGACAGGGCACAAACTCAAAGGTTCAGGTAACAAAAGCAAACGCTTTTGTTGTATTATTAACTGTGGTGTCAGTAAGCCACAGTTTCCAATCCCATTCAATCCCATCAGATGAGTTCCTCAACTTCTCCAAGCATCATTTTCCTCATCTGTAAGCCAATGGACACGAAACTTGTGTGAATTCAGGGTGAAGTAAGCCACTGACCCCATCACTGTTCTGGTCCTCGGCTTGCTTACGCCTCGTGTAGGAGGACTGAGGGACAGATCAGGGATCCAGAAACAGAACCAGATCTCAATTTTGAAACCGAAGCGGAGCTTGTTGGGTTCAATAATGTTATAACTTGGGTGAAAATCTCTGTTAACCACATTGTGTTATATTACATAACTCTTTGTAAAGTTTTGGGGAACAGTAACTCTGCTGCCATAATTCAGCCTGCAAACAAACACCACATTAGAACAGAGAATTAGAGAACTTTCTAAGCCACTTGCTATCCAAGAGGAGTACCAACTTCCCATTTGTGTGGGCACTTACAAATTCATCTGGGCTTTCCACAGCATTTGGCACTCTCTTCCTTTGCGTCTTCGTTAAGAATGGGTCTTTAAAATCTCCAATTGTCTAAGTGGCTAGAACTTTAAACCAATTCATTTTTCATTAAAAAAGAAAGTCACCTAAGGTAACCATAAATAGTAAGACTAAAGTTTTCACTATGGAGGAAGGGGAAAAAAACCCTCATTTTACCACCTCCCCTTTGTAAATTTTTTTACACATTTTTCTCAAAGGCTATTTTCAAACCCCAGGGCTTAGAGTTAGTGAACATGCCCCCCCTTTTTTAAACAAAATATAATTTTGTGGCGAAATGGCCAAATGGCTTAGAAGGAGAAAAATAAGATCTTTTGAAGAAAATACTAGACTTCTAATAACTTTCCTCTGAGATCCATTCATGTTGCAGACTTTTGATAAGTTAAATGAATTCTAACCCACCTAGGTACCCCCCGACTCTATAAACACATACACACACCTAACACACTTCTAAAAGAAGTAAATGTGCGCTGGGGAAATATTGGAACAATGAAGTTCCTGAGAGAAGCTTGTTTTTTCAAGTTATTAAAAGAAGGTGGCAAGCATTCATGAGGATATGAAAATTTAATGTCGTCTGAAGGAAAGTCTTGAATATGGTTAACTTCGCTGCCAAAAAATCTCAGCTATGTTATGTCAGAATGTTCAATTGCAAGCTACACTTTAATGAATGGAAAGATAGGATAACACAGGAAGTTTCTGCAGCAACACACAGCAACCTGGAAAACCCAGTTCCCAACTTCGAACTGAACGGTCCAGGGAGGGGGAGGAGCGCCGCTGTCGGGTCACGTGACCTCCCAGTTAACAATCAGGGAGACCAGATGCCTGTGAGTGTGGACCCTGGAAGAGCTGGGAACAGTCTGCCTCTCTCCACGTTCTCTCAGATGACACTTCGATGGAAAATAAACTCGCTTTGCTCTTTCCGAATAAGTAGATGTTCCAAGAAACACAGCTCTGGACTCAGAAAAGAAAAAAAAAAAAAAAAGTCAAATACTCGATTCCCCTCCTTTCCATGCAGCTTGTTGCAGTATGATGTTGCTATTTTTATCCGCTTTCTTCAACCCAGCTGTTGCTTCATGTTAACATGGTGAATGGTGTGAAAATCCCAGCAGAGGCGCGTGAATCCCAGAGGGACCTGTCTTCTGTCATTTCTAGAACACATAAAATGTCATGAGCTTCAGTGGGGGGTAGGGGTCAGGGACATTTCACCAATGGAGGCAATGAGAACATTTCTGACATTTAAGTGATGGGAAACCGGGGACCAAACTTCCTCGTTATCAGCCTCAACCAAATGCGTCCCTGTTCGCACACGTGGCTAGTGGCCAATGAGGTAATGCGATCTGCGTAGAAGCATTACAAGCAGGAGCCTTCGCATTTGAGAAGGGGGGCCACGGCTGTCCCAGGTGCTGGACGTGTGGCATCATGAGGTTGGGAAAACGACAGAGAATCCAGCCTAGACGTTGCCCCGGAGAACCCACTTCCCTTTCTGACTTAAAATGGGACTTGTAATTTTAAACCCACTCTTTGTATTTCCTCTGTGAAAATAACAGCATTTTGGCGAGACTGTGTATAGGAGAAAAAAACTGCCACATAAAACTTAAGACGATTTAAAAATACAACTCTAATTGCAGGTTTGTTTTTCCATGGTTTGGCAAATTAGGGGGGCAAATTGGAGGGACAGTTGGAACTTGCCCCAGGCATAAAAAGGCTGCTCAGTTACCCGTCTAACGTTATGGTCCATGAACTCTTTCAAAAACTTATGAAAATATGATTTCAGGAGCTTCCTTCTAGAATAGCAACTACTTCCTACTCCGGGATATTTTGTGTCTGAGTGCCCCAATTTTGAATATAAGCATTGAGGGGTTTCGATTTCTCTCGTTTTTTCCTTCTCCATTTTAAGTATGAGAACAACATGATATCCCTTATTTTTCCTAAATTCTCAGATTTTCTTAGGTCTGCTGAAATTCAGTAAAGAAACCAATACTTCACAAAGCCTCTTTAGGATTTGCAATCTATAGGAGACTGAGGACGATAATTAGAGCTTCCACATTTTGATACAAATCTCGATCCGATGTTACTGTATAATACCTTGACGATTAAGAAATAATCTAAAGAGAGGCTAAATCAAGAAAGATACTGTGTTTCGGCCTACGGTCCATTTACCCCCTTTGTGGGCCTTTCTGTACTTCAAGCCTGGAGATTTAACAATTGCTTTTTCCAGGATCCCTTATGGTTCAGCTTTCAAAAATGATTTCAGTTTGGTCTGTTGAGAACACTTGCATGACGTTTGGGAAGCAGACATAACGTGGAGACCATATCTTTGTCGCTTCTGCTGACAAATGTGTTCGCAGAAGATGTGTTTATCCTGAAGCATAAGTCCATCCATTTTCAATCTTGACCTCCAGATACAGAGCAAAGACCACTGAGGCTTGCTGGTGAACATCCTGAATCATGACTTGGCTTGAGGGCCACTTTTGAAGCAGCTTTCTGAGCCCTGGATTGCACTAATGAATTGCAACTAGATTGTGACCTACTGGCAATGTGTCTAGGACAGCTTCTGGTTGCCCATTCCTCCCAGTTGTGGTAGCCCTCTGACACCAGTCATGCCTTAATGTGCTGGAAGTTGTTCCTCATGGCCCATCCTGGATCTTTCCAAAGAATTTGTAAGCACTCCGTTCCTTGTATTAAATTCCTTTCTGCTCAACCTAAGATGGTTTCGGATGTCTACAAGTGAGTCCTGACTTAGAAAGTAGGCATCTTAGGACTGTAAGAAATTGGATCCCAGTCCCTGCTGTGTCCTCACTAATTGGGACTGGTTGCCCTGTGCCAAATCCTTCCAGTGGCCTGGTCCTCTTCCCTGTCAGACAATGTCATGGCCTCTACCTTCACAGAGAAAATTCAGGAAAGTTAACTCCTTTAACTTTCAGTTTTTACCTGTGACCAATTGAGTTTCACATCCTTACACATTCCTCCATATTCCTGAAGAAAACAAGTCTATCACCAGAAATCTTTACAAGAAATGTAGAACTTTTGGTGTTTTCTAGAGGGTGGGCTTCTGAACTTCCCCAGAAGACACCACAGAAAACTTTCCCCAAATGCTGGCCCTCCTTGCCCTGTGGTTTCTTCCCACCACACGGCCCTTTTCTTACTCCTCCCCTCCATGGTGCTCTTTCCCTGAGGAAAGGGAAAGGTTCCCTCAACCTGTGTCATCCGTCCACCAGACCCACAGGGGTCCTCTTGGCACCATATGCCTTGCCCCTCCTTCACCTCCAAGTCAAGGAAACTCAGAAACATCCAAAGCTTTGTAAGTAGAGTTTTTCTATTACTCTGACTGGTTTTCTCACAAGAAAATTTATGGTGAGCCACATTCTCTCCCTGGCCATATAACTTGATTTGGAAGAAAATACATAAAAACAAGGCAGGTCTTTTCTGAAGCAGATGGCTATAATCTAAAAAGGCAAGAGAATATACTCATTCATTTTTTTTTAATGGACTCAAGTGAAATTCACAAAGCATAAAATCAACCATTTTAAAGTGAACAGTTCAGGGACTCCTGGGTGGCTCAGTTGGTTAAGCGGCTGCCTTTGGTTCAGGTCATGATCCCAGAGTCCTGGGATCGAGTCCCACATCTGGCTCCTTGTCCAGCAGGGAGCCTGCTTCTCCCTCTGCCTCTGTCTGCCTGTGCTCACTCTCTCTCTCTCTGACAAATAAATAAATAAAATCTTAAAAAAAAAAAAAGATTTAAAGTGAACAGTTCAGTGGCATTTGGTACATTCAACATTGTACAACGACCTCTTTTTAAGTTTCAGAACATCTCCACTATTCCAGAGTAAAACCCCTTACCCACTAAGCAGTTTTTCCTCACTCTTTCCTCCCTCAGCCCTTGGCAAACACCAATCTTCTTTCTGTTTCTATGGATTTACCCAGTCTTGATATTTCATGTAAATGGTATCATACAATACGTGATCTTTAGAGTCTAACTTCTTGAGCATAATGTTTTCAAAATTCTTTCACATTGTGGTATGTATCAAAATTTCAATCCTTTTTATGGCTGGGTGATATTCTATTGCGTATATCATAATTTGATAATTTGTGTATATCATAATTTGTTCATCCATTCATTCACTGTTGGACACTTGGGTTTTTTCTATCTTTTGGCCATTGCTAGGAGTGCTGCATGGACAGTCATGTACAAGGCTTTCTTTGAGAACCTGTTTTCAATGCTAGATCATATGGTAATCTTATGTGTAACTTTTTTTAAAAAGATTTTATTTATTTGTTTGACAGAGATCACAAGTAGGCAGAGAGGCAGGCAGAGAGAGAGAGAGGAAAGGAACCAGGCTCCCTGCTGAGCAGAGAGCCCGATGTGGGGCTCGATCCCAGGACTCTGGGATCATGACCTGAGCTGAAGGCAGAGGCTTTAACCCACTGAGCCACCCAGGCGCTCCTCTTATGCGTAACTTTTTGATGAAACTCCATACTATTTTCCACCATGGGTGAACCATTTTACAGTCCTAATAGCTAAGCAAAAGAGTTCCAATTTCTCCACGTCCTTGAAAATATTTTTTATTTTTCCAGGTTTGTTTTTTGGTGTGTGTGTGTGTGTTACTACACCCATTCTTGTATGAAGTGGTATCTCAGTGTCATGTTGACTTGCATTTCCCTAATGACTAATGACGTTGAGCATCTTGTCATGTGCTTATTGGTCATTTGCATACATTTTACAAAGGAATTATCCATCCATTATTTTTAATCTAAAAGTTAATGGCCTTTGGAACTAGAAAGAGTTGAGTTCAAATAGGTCCAGCAATTTAAGAGCATCGTACCTTTGGGCTGAGTACTTCTTGGGCTTCGTTTCCATCCTCTGTGAAGAGCACAGAATAACTTCTCATTTCTGGCTCCTTGGCATCCTCCACATCTTGGCTTAAACTGTTGACTCAGAGAGGTTTCCCTGATACTCCTCTTTAAAATAGGTTCAAGTGTTATTCTGTCTCACAGTATATAATTCTTTCCTTCATAGCACTTGACACAGTCTTTAATTACATATTCATTTTTAAGTTTTTGTCATCTGTTTCCTCTACCAGATCATTCACTCTTTGTGGTCAAGAACCATTCACTGTCTCGTTCGCAACTGTGGATCTACAGCATAGCACAGCATCTAGCATGTAAGAAGCGATGTGATGTTTGTTGAATAAGACAAAAGTAATAATAAATCACTGATGATATTTCTAGGGAATTTAGCAGAGTACCTAGCACATATTAGATCAGTGGTTCACAATGGGAAATTTTGGGAATGTGGTTGGGGGTAGAGGGGAATATTTGTGGTTACAATAATTGGGAAGACACTACTGGCATTTAGAGGGTAGAGACCAAGAATACTAGACAATGCCTATGGGGCAACTGTGCAATGCAAAATATTGTCCTTCATCCCATACAACTTTGGAGTATCCTCCCAGACATTGATGTAGGGGGAAAACTTTGTAATTATCTGCATTTATAATACTCTCTTTTACATATAAACAGAAAGTAACATTTGCACATTTTAATATGCACTGAATTTTCCAGGAATGCAGCTATCACATAAATTTAGAAAAGACTGTACTTCATTTTGTTTGAAACTCCATTGAGAATTGTTCACCTTTTCAGAAGATCACATCTCCATTAGCAACACTGCTTATGTTATTCAAACCCTCAATATAACACTTTAGGCTCAGGCTGTATTTGTAAGTGTGATTTTACATATTGGTGCAAAAAACTGATTAGTTCATTACGTCCCTCTAGCCTGGACATGCCTGAGTATCTGCATATTGAAATACATGTTATTTTATTATAAATTAATTTCTCCTTTCTTTCTTCTTTATGTTGCATTTATTTACGACATGTTAATCGTTTTGAAATTATGTATGTAGGTAGGTTATCCATGAATTTTTTTGCAGGATCTTAAGAAAAACAAAATTTTTGTTTAAAGGAAACCAATGAGTCTAACAGGGATTAGAACTGCTGTCATAGGGACATCTGGGTGGTGCAGCTGGGTACGTGTCCGCCTCTTGGTTTTCGCTCAGGTCATGATCTCCATGATATGAGATGGAACCCTGCATTGGGCCCCACACTCAGCATGGAGTCTGCTTGGGATTCTCTCTCCCTCTTCCCCTGCCCCTCCCCCTCACATATGTGCATGTGCTCTCTCTCTCTCTCAAATAAATAAACAAATCCCATAAAAAAAAAGAACTGCTGTATTAAATGTTCTCTTCTGAATAATAATAATAATAATAATAATGGAATTGTATATCTTTGTCTGAGGTGAATGGCAAGAGAAACAAGATCTTTCTTATTTTTATTCTAAGAGCTTACTTTCTTATTCTTATCCCCAAAATGCTCCTTTGCCACATGCCCGGGGACGCTTTTCATAGTTTGTGCACTCCAAGTCTTGGTGCCTAAAAGGAAAATGTGCATTATAAGACTTGCAAGCAACATTCTTATATGCACCCAAAGTGAGGTATGTGCAGCAAAAATTATACAAAGTCGGGCTGGTGTCTGAGACACATTGGTATAGGAGAGAGATCTAGAGCTTATACATCAGACAGATCTGGGTTTAAATTCTGAATCCACTCTTGAGTAACGACATTACCTCAGACTAGTTGTTTAATTCCCCGAGCTTCATTTTCCTCAGCTCTAGAATGGAGCCAATGACAGTTGACCCCAGAGTTGCTAGGTTATGAAATGGGATCCTGTGTACATGGGACCCTGCCCCATGCAGCTGTGTGGTAGATACCCCACGTTAATTTCTTTCTTCATCCTCTAATCTCCCAGATTGTTCAAATAATTGCCACCCAGAGACACAGGTTCTATATAGCCTATCCTGAATATGAACTCATAAAATGATCACATATGAAGACATCACTGGCTTTTATTAAACAACTATATTTTTACACTACATTGTGTGCATTCTGCTCAATATAAACCTTAGTTCAAGGTTACTAAAACTGCAGTTTGCTGAGAAGCATTTTCCAAGAAGTCCCTAGCTTCATCATTCTGAAAGGGGAGCACAAGCTCCGCAGGTTAGATATGACCACCTTTGACAAAATTGCTTCATTACCTTTGAAGTAACTATCAGATGAGCAAGTTATTTTTTACTTTTACACATACTTAAGAAGTATGTTACATAAGTTAGTAGAGGTCAGCCACCAAGACTCAACCACTGTCTATCGTGTTGAATCCTTTGCGGGGTTTTGGAAGAAACAAAAACATTCTCTGGACCAAGGAACCATTGAGTAAGTTTAGGAGACAAAAACTTCAGACAGCTTCAGGACTCTTAGCACTGGATATGGTCCAGAATGAACATGTCAATGCCGAAGACATTCAATGAGGAGGAGAATTCATGGAGAACGGATGAACTTAGAGGAGATGAGATACACATGGCATCGTCCATGGATATGGATCTGAGACTAGCAGGTTTATGAAGAAAAAGATTACAAAGATCTCTTAATTGAGTCAAGCAAATATGTTGTTGTACTGTGATCAATTCAATCTTACTAGTAGAAACCCTAGCTGAAGCCAACTCATTGGTTTTGATGGAGAATTCATGCATTCACTCAACAGATGTGTATTGAATTCCTGGTATGTGTCAAGCACTGAATAAGAAAGTGGGGATTCTATCTGAGCAATCAGACACAATCCCTATCCCCAGACAACACACACACATTCTAGAAAGGCAGATAGACATTATCTAGTTATAAGTGTGCAGCTGCCTCCTGCAATGTAGAAAAGAACCAGGAGCTACAGGAACATAAAGCTGCACCAAATCTAGTCTGAGATATCCAGAAAATACTCTCCTGAAGTAGTGATGGCCCAGCTCAATTTTGAAGGATGAAATGAAGTTAGCTGCATGAGGGGAAAATAACATTCTTGACGGAAGGAACAACATATGTAAGTGTTATATGTGTTTACCTTTCACTATTTGTAATAATATCTGAAAGAATGCTCAAGATGTCTGATCCAGATAGTTCTGCACTCAGTATAATATTATGTATAATATGCATAATATTATATATGTGATAATTCTGTGGAATCTAATTTTGCACGTGTTCTGTTTATTAAGAAAATATCCCCCAGATTTTTAAAAATACTATCCAAGGACCCCAAAAAGACAATGGCGTAGAGTCCATAAACATTTTTGGGACAGGGATAACTGATATAACCATGTAATTGACTGGATCTGTCTCCAAGATGGAGATTTGGGTTGGAGAGAGGGAGAGAGGTTAGTCTTGGGGCAAGGAACACGGGGTCATCAGGATTCAGTAATGGCAGCCTGTGCACAGTGATGGAAGTTGCTCTTCATTTACTCTGAGTGGTAGCTAACTCGAGAGAACAGAGAATCATGGAATTTTAGATCCAGAAATGATCTGAGAAATATTTTTTTCTCTTCTCTTTTCCTCTCAAATAGCCAGATTTTTGCTGTACCATACCATCTGGCTAAGAACTTTTTGTTACAACTTTTAAAAAAAATATAAACGTAATGCATACATTTATTTTGAAAATTGGAAATTATGAGAAAGAACAAAGGATCCAAAAAGCACTCACAATCTTTTTTTTAAGATTTTACTTATTTATTTATTTGACATATGTATATATATATAGAGAGAGAGAGATCGCACAAGCAGTCAGAACAGCAGGTAGAAGGAGAGGGAGAAGCAGGCTCCCTGCTGAGCAGAGAGCCCAACATGGGGCTAGATCCCAGGACCCGGGATTATGACCACAGATTATGACCTGATTATGATAGACGTTCAACCGACTGAGCCACCCAGGCACCCCAGCACTCATAATCTTATACCTATTTTATTCCACTATGGAATTTAGATCCATTTTGTAAATCAGTCTCTTTTTGGGGGGGCGGAGGGATTATCAGATTGCTTCTTTTTGTTTTCCTTTTCTTTCCCCTCCCTCCCTTCCTTCTTTTCTTCTTTCCTTCCTTCCCTATTTCCTTCCTCTTTTCTTACTTTTCCTCTTAATTTTTGCTACTCAAATAAGGCTGCAACAAATATATTTGTTCCTAAGGTTCTGTTACATATAATATTATTCCCCCTTAGAATACATTTCTAGAAATGTATTTTTGGACTATGAGAATTTGAATATTTTGGATACATTCTGCAATTACTGTCAATGAGTGCTGAGGTCACAAGATGAAATGTTGATGAAGAACTTTGTAAAAGATGAATCAGGCAGAAAACACCCTAAATATATGGATCAATCTTAACATCACTAAAACTGTGACAGCTAAACATTAGGTTCACCCCTTGATTTGGTGCAACAAACAATACACAGCCCCACCTATGAAATATTCTTTCCAAAAGTCAAAACAAACAAGCATGAGAGCTGAACAGAAATCAGTTTGCCTCAGTCAGTTAAGCCTCCAACTCTTGATTTCCTCTTTGGCCTTGATCTCAAAGTTGTGAGATCGAGCCCCAGCCATACTCAGTGTGGAGCCTGCTTGTGACTCTCTCTCTCTCTCTTTCCCTCTGCCTCTCCCCACCCCACAGCTCATGCTCTCTCTCTCTCTTATCCGAAATAAACAAACAGACAAACAAACTGAACAGAAATCTATCAAGCTTCTAGGATCTAATCCCAGTTTACAGGACGTAGGAGAGTTAAAGGAACAAGTTAAACAATACCACAAGGAAATAATCAAATACAGAATCTGGAAACGTATACTTCAATATAAATTGTTCAAGTTTTTTTTTCAACAAATGGCATAAAACAAAAGCAAGAGGGAATTATTGTGGATTAAAAGAGTTGGAGAGACATACCAAATTCAATCTGTGGCCCTTTCTTGGAACCTAATTCAAACAAGCAATTGTAAGGACCATATTTGAAACAAAGGGAGACATTTGATCATGGCCTGGGTATTTGATGAACCTGGAGTAATTTCACTAGGAATGAGAATGGTATTATGGATGTGCAGAGTAGTCCCTCTCTGTGAAAGAGTCATATTTAAAAATATACAGGTGACATTAGATAATGTTGGGGATTTTATTTGAAACACTCCAGCAAAAAAAAACCAACAACAACAAGTTGTAGGTGTGGATACATTAAACACATTTGTCAAAATGTGGATAAATGGTGAAGCATACATGAGATTCACATTTGTCCATGTTGGAAACTTTCTATAATAAAAAGTAAAAATAAGTGTGTTAATAGGGTAGTGCTGAAACAGTGAATTCTGTTCTGGGACTTAAAGGTTGGAAACTATTTTAGTTGTAAGTGGCAGCACTTTCTGCAAAATTATTTCACATGTCTTTTTTGAAACTAGACTAGGAGGAAGGCATCTTTTGCATAGGTCTGTGATTGTTGTGGTGGTCCAATATTTGTCACCCCACACTGTGGACAACCCCGAGCTGCGGCCAGAATGAAAACTTGGAATGGTTCCTTATTTAAGAGAGCACTACATCAAAAAACTAAGGATGTTCTATATGTTGGCTGATTGAATTTAAATTTAAAAAGAGTAAATTCAAGATTTCCATTGTGATCTACATGTTCCACACAATCAAAGGTCAAATTCTTAGAGGAAATCTGAAGTATTTAGAGGGTACAAAGAACAGAAATCATTTCCCAAATCTGTTAAAGTGTTATGGATGCCCAACCCGAGTCCCTGGCAACTGGTTCTTCAACCTTAAATGTTTAAGAAAGGTCAGATGAGATATCATCAAAGTGTGGGTGGCACACTAGCTCTGAAAAAGTCTGTTTGGTTGTAGATTATACCAGGAAAGTAATGACCGTCTTTCAGGATTATAAGCTAAAGCCGATGGAAGGCATTTGGGCATTTACAAAAACCCAGGATAAGGCTTGAAAGCATTTCACTAAGTGAAATAAGCCAGACACAAAGAAGAAACATTGTATGATTACGCTTCCCTGAGATACCCAGAACAGACAAATTCACGGAGGCAGAGAGTAGAATAGAGTTTACAAGGTGGTGGAAGAGGGGAGGAAATGAGAAGTTGTTTAATGGGGACACAGTTTCAGTTTAGGATGATGATAAAGTTCTGGAGATGGACAGTGGTGATAATTGTACAACATTGTGAATGTGCTTAAAATGGGCGAAAATGGTACATTTTATGTTATGTACCTTTTACCACAATCAAGAATAAATAAACAAACACACTCACAGAGGAGGAAAGAAGCATAGTGGGCAGTGGAATAGTTTCCTGCCTCAGCTCATTTGCCCCACAAATGATGTCCTTTGTGGTTGTGGCACGAATAACAAAGTATTTCTAGCTTGTGCCTATCAAACCACAGTCTATTTTATAGTCCAGTGCTTTTCAGACTTAAGAGGGCATCAGAATCCCCTGCCTGGTTTGTCAAAACACAGGGTGTTTCACACCCAGATTTTTGGATTCAGTAGGTCCGAGGGGAGGCCTGAGGATTTGTGTTTCTGCTAAGTTCCCGGCTGATGTGATGCTGATGCTCCTGGAAACAGCTCTTTGAGAACCTCATTTATATATAAAGAATTATATATCCTTTCCATTGTTTGAAAAAGTTCTGAAATGCTTCCCCAGATGCCTGTCTACAATAATGGAGTCTTTACGATGTAAACAGGGAAAATTCAACCCGATTGCTCTAAAGTAAAAAAATGATATTTAGTAACTCCAGGAACTAAGAAGTCCAGTGGTAAGGCAATCTTTAGGTACTGTTTGATTAATTGACTCACACCTTCTCAGAGTTAGGGGTCCATTTTGAGTCAAATTGTGTCCTCCCCCACCCCCCCTCACACCGAAAGATACACTGGAGTCCTAAACCCCAGGGCCTTAGAATGTGACATTATTTGGAAATAGAGCCTTTACAGAGGTAACCAAGTTAAAATGAGATGACTGCAGTGGGCCCTGGTTCAGTGCGACTGGTGTCCTTATACAAAGGGGAAATTTGGACACAGAGATAGACACTCACACAGGGAGAACAGTATGTGATGAATGAAGGTAAAGATCAAGAAGATGCCTCTACAGGCCAAAGATTGCTAGCAAACTGCCAGAAGCTAGAGGGCGGCCCGACGTAGTCTTCCTCACAGCCTTTCAGAAAGAAACAACCCTGCCAATACCTGGATCTCAGACTTCTAGCCTCCAGAACTATGAGGCTATAAAATTTTGTTTTTTAAGCTACCTAGTTTATGGGTTTTTGTCATAACAGCCTTAGGGGAAATTAATATAATTAAAAAAAAAGATTTTCTTAGCTTAGCCTTCTCCTGTGGCTAACTTTATCCCAGGCCAGTCCCCTTCCAAGTAGTAGCAATGACGTCAGCACATTCCAGACCTCATACCCTCACACATATCCTCACATTCACCTTCAGGAGGAAGAGTCCGTTCCCACAAGAGAGAAACGAAACTCTTTCCCAGAATCCCCCAGAAAACATCTCCTGAGTTTCATGTGTTCAAATCAGACCACATGCCCATCCTGGAACCAATCACTGAAGTCAGGGGAATAGAATATGCTAATGCGCCCAAACCAATTCTTGAAGAGGACAGATAAGTGGAAAAGTGTGCTTCCCTGGAGAAAAACCTGGGCTGGTTGGTGGGAGAAGGGAAGCTGTGGGGGCATAATTATACTGTCATCTGAGGGAACGGAGGAGGGAATTAATATTTAATGGGTCTTAACAATGTGGCAGGCACCATGAGCAGAATAAAAATGAAATACAACTTTTTCTTCTGTATTGAAATATAATTTACATACAATAAAACTTAGCACTTGTAAGTATACAGTTTGGTGAGGCTTGTCTAATGAAACCACCATCACAATCATGATCTAGAACATTTCTGTCACTCCCAAGAAGTTTGCTTCCATGCTTTTGCAATCAATATATCTGTCTTGTTCCAGGTATCAGCAGTGTGTTACTTTCTGTTGCTGCGTGATAGTCTATTGAATGGATATACCACAATTTGTCTAACCTTTCACCAGTTGATGGACATTTAGGCCTTTTCCAGTTTGGGAGCTGTTATGAATAAAATTCCTATGAACATTTCAGCACACATATTTTTGTAGAAATATATTTTCACTTTAGCTGGGTAAATATCTAGCATTGCTAGTTTTGTACAGGTTTTATGGTAAATATATATTATCAATATAAGAAACAACCAAACTACTTGTTTTCCAAGGATCTATTCAATTTTGAATTCCTGCAAGCAGTGTGTGAGAGTTCTTATTGCTCTATCTGGCATCATCAAGCTTTTCTCATTTTAGATTTCCTAGCTGGTATGTAGTAGAATCCCATTGTGGCTTTAATTTTTATTTCCTTAATGAATAATAATATTTTGCATTTTTCCGTGTACTTATTTACAATTTATATGTTTTTCAATTATGTATCTGTTCTAATCTTTTGATCATGTTTAATTGGGTTATTCATCTTATCCTTACATTGTAAGTGTTCTTTATATAGTTTGAATACAAGTCCTTTATCACATAGATGTTTTGTAAATATTTTCTTTTACTCTGTAGCTTGCCTTTTCATTTTCTTTTTTTTTTTTTAAGATTTTATTTATTAGAGAGAGAGATAAGTAGGCAGAGAGAGAGAGGAAACAGGCTCCCTGCTGAGCAGAGAACCTGATGTGGGGCTCAATCCCAGGACCCTGAGATCATGACCTGAGCCAAAGAAAGAGGCTTAACTCACTGAGCCGCCCAGGCACCCCACCTTTTCATTTTCTGAACAATATCTTTGAATACTAAAAGATTTATACTTTGATGAAGTTTAATTTATCATTTTTTCATTTATGTCTCATACTGACTATGTCTTATTTAAGAAACCTTTGCTTAACCCATGGACACAAAGATGCCTGCATCTCCCTCTAGAAATATAGTAGCATTAGCTCTTATATTTAGGACTGTGGTCCATTTCTAGGTAATTTGTGTATGATGTGATATGGGGAATCTAGGTTTCTTTTTTGTTTATGAATAGCCAATTGTTCCCACAGCGTTTATTGAAGAGTCAGTCTTTTCCTTATGAGATTACCTGGCACCTTTGCTGCAATTTAATTGACCACTTATGTGTAGGTCACCTTGTGGACTCTCTATTCTGCTCCATTGAAATACATTACTATCTTTAAACCAATAGTATGCTATCTGGATTACTGTAATTTTTTTTACTAAGTTTTAAACTCAGTATGAAGGCTCAAACTTTGTGCTTTCTAGAGTTTGACTATTGTGGGTCCTTTGAATTTCCATAGGTTTTAAAATCACTTGGTCAAACTCTACACACACATTCATCAAAAACAAAGCCTGCTGGGATTTTAATTTGTACCACATTGAATCTAGGGATTAATTTGGAAATTAAATTGTTAACATTGTAACAATGTTCCTCTCCATGAATATGGTATATCTCTCCATTTATTCATGTCTCTTAAAATTTTCTTTAGCAATGATTTGGAGATTTTAGTCTACAGTTCTTTCATATATTTTGTAAATGTATCCTTATTTAACATTTCTGTTGTTATTATAATTGGTACTATCATTTTAACTGCCAATTTTTATTTATAAATATAATTATTTTTATAATGATTTTATGATACATCCTTGCCAAATGGATCAAATCTACATAACTTTCATTTCTTTCTCTTGACTTATTGAATTGAGTAGGACCACCAGTGTGACATTGAAAGGAAGTGTTAAGACGGAACATCTTTGCCATATTCTCCATTGTGATGAGGAAACAGCTATTTTGAGTTACTGCCTATGTATTTTACAGTATGACAACTCTGCTCACACCCAGAGTCTGGACATTTAGACAAGAACCTGAGCTCAGGATTCCTACCACAAGTTCCCACTTTGCTTTCTCCAGAACACCTTTTAAAATAACATAGAGTTGAGCCCCCAAGGTTAATGACCTCCACCCCAGCTACCTTATAAGTAATAGATGCTTGCTACTCTGGTTTCTATCCCCTGCTCAGTCATGTCCTGGGATGGAGGACTACACTTCTCTGTCTCATTGTGTCTCCCTCCCACCATTTCTGGGATATGTAAGTAATAAATCTTGACTTTATTTCCTTTGGGTGAATATATTGAAACTGTACTTTCAGTTTTCACTTGCCCAAAGTGGCAACTAGGATGCTGAGGGAGCTACCTGATAACCCTATGTGGGTGGTTTGTGCCTCCTCATTCAGCAGATCATAATCTGCATATTCTTAACTTAATACACCAGCTATGCACTCTCCAACACACTGATCTTAAGTGCAAAATTCAGTCTTCCACAATTAAATATATTAGCTGTAGGGTGTTTGTAGCTGCTCTGTCAAGTTAACAGTTTTTCCTTCTAATCCTAGTTTGTTGAGAGTTTTTATCAAAAATGGATGTTGAATTTTTATCAAATACTTTTCCTATATCTATTAAAAAGGTTATGAATGGGTTTTTTAATTCCCTTCAATTTGTAAATATAAAGAATTATTTTGGTTGAGGGGCACCTGGGTGGCTCAGTCAGTTAAGCACCTGCCTTTGTATCAGGTCTGGGATTGAGCCCCAAGTCTGGCTCCCTGCTTAGCCAGGAGCCTGTTTCTCTTTCATCCTCTGCCCTCCCCTTGCTTGTGCTGTCTCTCTCTTTCAAATAAAAAAATAAAATCTTGGGGCGCCTGGGTGGCTCAGTGGGTTAATCCTCTGTCTTTGGCTCAGATCATGATCTCAGGGTCCTGGGATCGAGCCCTGCATTGGGCTCTCTCCTCGGCAGAGAGCCTGCTTCCCCCTCTCTCTGCCTGCCTCTCTGTCTACTTGTGATCTCTCTCTCTCTGTCAAATAAATAAATAAAATCTTTAAAAAATTACTTTGGTTAACTCTTAAATATATTTTTTTAAAAACAAGTAGATTAATATTTTGCTCTAATATATATTTTAAGAAGTTAAAAACAAGGAATGTTTCTTTTCGCTATAATAATTAACATTATTAAAAATTCTGGAAAATAAGATATTCATATCTGACAATAGCAAATACCAAAACTAAAGTTCAAAAACTGGTAGTCATTTTGATTTAACTATAAGTAAATTCTCCATCATTTAATTGAGCAATGTCCATGGTAAACAGTGAGTACTTGACAGGCATAATTTAATACACACCACTACCCCCTTTGTTTTCATTCACCAAAATTTGCAGAGATCATGGAAAGTATCAAACATTTCCTTTGTATAGAAAATTTTTTCTTTTTCAATTACTTTTGAAACTTTTATTCATTCACCAAACCAGTACCATCATGGCCCAAATTATGACCCCAAATTATGGGGGCCCAGATTGTGCCCCAAATTATGGCCCACATACTACAAATAGCCAACACTGAAAACTGGACCTTCAGATTTTACTAGTTTCTCTGAAAATTCTGGTTTCAATGCAAGAAATCAAAGAATTTTTAAGCAGCTCAAGTTCTTATTTACTAACTGTTATATCCTCTTCCAACTGTGTCAATCAACTCTTTAATTAAACTGTCTTTTCAGTACACCTGGGAGGCTTGGTTTAGTTGACTGACTGAGTGTCTAACTCTTGATCTCAACTCCGGTTTTGATCTTAAGGTCATGAGTTCAAGCCTTGCTTTGGGCTCCACACTGGGCATGGAGCCTACATAAGAAAAAGGAAAAAAAAAAGAAAGAAAAAAATTATCTTTTTAATATTTTCATTGATAGCATGCTATTATATTTTCACTATTGGGGGAATGGCCATCAAAATGATATTTCATATTTCTTTTTATTATTACATTCCAATTTTTTTATTTACACAGGATATTGAAAATTGTAGAGGAAGCTCTTTTTTCATGAAGGAACAAATAGAATAGACACAGGACTTCTGTTTTCCATTGTGCTTACTGTGGTGGTATAATTTTGTTGCTTTCATTCATTTTACAGCATAATAAATTATAAACTCATCTCTAAGGATATGACCAGAGGACTCTGAGTTTAAGTTACTTGAAATAATTTTCTCTGTATGAATATTTTATCAATTTAATATAGTTCTCATTAGTTTATGTTCAGCTTTAATGTTTGCTCTTTTCCATTCATTTAAATTAATTGTTATTTTTGAACATGTAAAACAAATTCTTTCTTTTTTAATGTCTTAATTATTATTTTTTAATTTAAATTCAATTACCCAACATATAGTATATCATTAGTTTCAGATGTAGAATTCAGGAATTCATCAGTTGCATATAACAGTCAGTGCTTATCATATCACAAGCCCTCCTTAATGCCCGTCACCCACTTAACCCATCCCCCCACCCACCTCCCCTCCAGCAACCCTCAGTTTGCTTCCTGTAGTTGAGAGTCTCTCATGGTTTGTCTCCCTCTCTGATTTCTTCCCATTCAGTTTTCCCTCCCTTCCCCAATGATCCTCTTTGATGTTTCTTATATTCCACACGTGACTGAGACCATATGATAATTGTCTTCCTCTGATTGACTTGTTTTGCCCAGCATAATAACCTCCATTTCTATCAACATTGATGTAAATAGTAAATATTCATCATATATATTCATCAAGAGACATATATATATATAGTGTGTGTATATATATATATATAATCTCTCTCTCTCTCTCTCTCTCACACACACACACCCTACATCTTTTTTCTGAGTTATATATATACATATGTATATATATATATGTATATATAAAACACATCTTCTTTATCCATTCATCTGTTGATAGACATCTTGGATCTTTCAGTAGTAGTTTGGCTATTATGGACATTGCTGCTATAAACATTGGGATGCGTGTGCCCCTTTATCACTACCTTTGTATCTTTTAGGTAAATACCTAGTAATGCAATTGCTGGGTCATAGGGTAGCTCTATTTTTAACTTCTTGAGGAATCTCCATACTGTTTTCCAGAGTGGTTGTCCCAGCTTGCATTCCCACCAATGGTGTAAGAGTGTTCCCCTTTCTCCACATCCTCAACAACATTTGTTGTTTCCTGATTTGTTAATTTTAGTCATTCTGACTGGTGCAAAGTGGTACCTCACTGTGATTTTGATTTGCATTTACCTGATGCCAAGTGATGTGGAGCAATTTTCATATGCCTGTTGCCATTTGTTTGTCTGTTCATGTCTTCTGCTCATTTCTTCTGCCCATTTCTTGACTAGATTATTTGTTTGGGGGCTGTTGTGTTTGATAAGTTCTTTACAGATCTTGGCTATTAACCCTTTATTTGATATATAATTTGCAAATATCTTTTCCCATTCTATAGGTTGCCTTTTGGTTTTCTTGACTATTTCCTTTGCTGTACAGAAGATTTTTATCTTGATGAAGTCCCAATAGTTCATTTTTGCTTTTGTTTCTCTTGTCTTTGGAGACGTGTCTAGCAAGAAGTTGCTATGGCCAAGGTTGAAGGGGTTGCTGCCTGTGTTCTCAAGGATTTTGAGGATTCCAGTCTCACATTTAGGTCTTTCACCCATTTTGAGTTTATCTTTGTGTATGGTGTAAGAAAATGGTCCAGTTTCATTCTTCTACATGTGTTCAATTTTCCCAATACCATTGTTGAAGAAACTGTCTTTTTCACATTGACTCTTCTTTCCTGCTTTGTGACAGATCAGTTTACCATAGAGTTGAGGGTCCATTTCTGGGTTCTCTATTCTGTTCCATTGATCTATGTGCCTGTTTTTGTGCCAGTACCATACTGTCTTGATTACAGCTTTGTAATATAGCTTGAGGTCTGGCATTGTGATGCCCCCACCTTGAGTTTTCTTTTTCAATATTTCTCCAGATATTCAGGGTCTTTTCTTGTTCCATACAAATTTTAGGATTATTTTTTCCAGCTCTGTGAAAAATCTTGATGGTATTTCAGTAGGGATTGCATTGAATGTATAAATAGCTCTGGGTGACATAAACATTTAAACAATATTTAATCTTCCAATCCATGAGAATGGAAAGTTTTTCCATTTTTTTGTGTCTGCCTCAATTTCTTTCATAAGTGTTCTGTAGTTTTTAGAGTATAGATCCTTTATCTGTTTGGTTAGGTTTATTCCTAGGTATCTTATGGTTTTTGGTGTAATTGTAAATGGGACTGGTTCCTTAATTTCTCTTTCTTCTGTTTCATTAGTTTACAGAAATGAAACTGATTTCTGTGCATTAATTTTATACCCTACCACATTGCTGATTTCCTGTATGAGTTCTAGCAATTTGTGGGTGGAGTTTCTTGGGTTTTCCACATAAAGTATCATGTCATCTGTGAAGAATGAGAGTTTGACTTCTTTGTTGCCAATTTGAATGCCTTTTTATTTCTTTTTGTTGTCTGAATGCTGAGGCTAGGACTTCTAGTATTATGTTGAACAACAGTGGTGAGAGTGGACATCCTTGCCATGTTCGTGATCTTAGGGGAAAAGCTCTCAGTTTTTCCCCATTGAGAATGATAATCATTGTAGGCTTTTCATATGGCTTTTATGATATTGAGGTATATTACTTTTATCCCTACACTGTGGAGACTTTTAATCAAGAAAATATACTATATTTTGCCAAATGCTTTTCCTCCATCAATTGAGAAGATCATATGTTCCTTATCCTTTCTTTTATTAATGTGATGTATCATGTTGATTGATTTGTGAATGTTGAACCACCCTTGCAGCCCAGGGATAAATCCCCTCTAGTCGAATAACCTTTTTAATGTACTTTTGGATCCTATTGGGTAGTATCTTGGTGAGAATTTTGGCCAAGTTCATCAGGGATATTGGTCTATAATTCTGTAACTCTCCATTTTGGTGGGGTCTTTTGTTTTGGGATCAAGGTAATGTGGGCCTCATAGAACAAGTTTGGAAGTTTTCCTTCCACTTCTATTTTTTTGAAATAGCTTCAGAAGAATAGGTATTAGTTCTTTAAAAGTTTGGTAGAATTCCCCTGGGAAGCCATCAGGCCTTAGACTCTTGTTTTTTGGGAGATTTTTTATTATTGTTTCAATTTCCTTACTGGTTATGTGTCTATTCAGGTTCTCTATTTCTTCCTGTTTCAGTTTTGGTAGCTTATAAGTTTCTAAAAATGTATCCATTTCTTCCACATTGCTTATTTTGTTGGCATATAGTTGCTTATAATTGTTCTTAAATTTGTTTGTATTTCTTTGGTGTTGGTCATAATCTCTCCTCTTTCATTCATGATTTTATTAATTTGGGTTCTTTCTCTCTCTCTCTCTCTTTTTATTTTTTTTGATAAGTCTGGCTAGGGGTTTATTGATCTTATTAATTCTTTCAAATAACCAGCTTCTAGTTTCATTGATCTCTTCTACTGTTCTTTTGGTTTCTATTTCATTGATTTCTGTTCTGATCCTTATTATTTCTTGTCTCCTGAGGGGTCTAGGCTCTGTTTGCTGTTCTTTTTCCAGTTTCTTTAGGTGTGAGTTTAGCTTGTGTATTTGAGACTTTTCTAGTTTCTTGAGAAAGGCTTGTATTGCTATGTACTTCCCTCTTAGGCTCACCTTTGCTGCATCCTAAAGGTTTTGAACAGTCATGTTTTCATTTTCATTTATTCCCATGATTTTTAAAAATTTTTCTTTAATTTCCCATTTATTCTTTAGTAGGATGCTCTTTAGCCTCCAAGTGTTTGAGTCCCTTCCAAATTTCCTCCTGTGATTGAGTTCCAGTTTCAAAGCATTGTGGTCTGAAAATATGCGGTGAACAATTCCAATCTTTTGGTACCAGTTGAGACCTGATTTGTGATCTAGTATACAATCTATTCTGGAGAATGTTCCATGGGCACTTAAGAATGTGTATTCTGTTGCTTTAGCATGGAATGCTCTGTGTATATCTATGAAGTCCACCTGGTCCAGTGGGTCATTCAAAGCCCTTGTTCCCTTGTGGATCTTCTGCTTAGATTATCTGTCCATTGCTGTGAGTGGGATGTTAAAGTCCTCTATTTTTATTGTATTATTATCAATGTGTTTCTTTAATTTTATTATTAATTGGTTTATATAACTGGCTACTCCAAAGTTAGATGCATAATTATTTACAATTGTTATAGCTTCATGTTGGGTAGACCCTTTAAGGATGATATAGTGTCCCTCTTCATCTCTTTTTACAGTCTTTGGCTTAAAATCTAATTTGTCTGATATAAGGATTGCTACCCCAGCTTGCTTTTGATGTCCATTAGCATCATACATGGTTATCCACCCTCTCACTTTCAATCTGGAGGTGTCTTTGGGTCTAAAATGAGTCTCTTGTAGACAGCATATGGATGGGCCTTGCTTTTATCCAATCTAATACCTGTGTCTTTTGATTGAAATATTTAGCCCATTTACATTCAGAGTAGCTATTCAAAGATATGAATTTAGTGCCACTGTATTACCTGTAAAGTCACTCTTTCTGTATATTTTCTCTCTTCCTTTCTGGTTTATGTTCTTTTGGGGTCTCTCTTCACTTATAGGCTCCCCTTTAGTACTTCTTATAGGGCTGGTTTAGTGATCACAAATTCCTTAAGTTTCTGTTTGTCTTGGAAGCTCTTTATCTTTCTTTCCATTCTGAATTACATCTTGCTGGATAAAATATTCTTGGATCCATGTTTTTCTCATTTAGCACCCTGAATATATCATGCCAGGGCTCTCTGGCCTGCCTGGTCTCTGTGGATAGGTCTGCTGTGGGTCTAATGTCTCTTTCCTTGTAGGTTAAGGACTTCTTGTCTTGAGCTGTTTTCAGGATTTTCTCTTTACCTCTGAAATCTGCAAGCTACACAGCTTTACTATTATATGTCAGGCTGTTGATTTATTTTTGTTGATTTTGAGGA
Organism: Mellivora capensis; assembly: GCA_004024625.1. Classification (NCBI taxonomy): domain Eukaryota; kingdom Metazoa; phylum Chordata; class Mammalia; order Carnivora; family Mustelidae; genus Mellivora; species Mellivora capensis. The sequence goes on along the minus strand of PISX010003642.1, from coordinate 23,000 downwards.
GGATTCTCTGTCCCTCCTGGACTTTATTGCCTGTTTCCTTCCACAAAGTAGGGAAGTCCTCAGCTATGATTTGCTCAAATATACCCTCTGTTCTTCTCTCTCTTTTCTCTTTCTCTGGGACCCCAATCAAGCTAATATTGTTTCACTTTATGGATCACTGATTTCTTGAAGCCTCTCGTTATGATCCCTTGGTTGTTTTTCTCTCTTTTCCTCAGCTTCCTTACTTTCCAACATTGTGTCTTCTATAGTACTCGCTCTCTCTTCTGCCTCATTTATCCTAGCCATTAGAGCATCCGTTTTAGACTGCATCTCAGTTAAAGTGTTTTTAATTTGGGGCTGATTAGATTTTAGTTCTCTTATTTCTACTCTACAGGATTGCCTAGTGTCTTTTACGCTTTTTTCAAGCCCAGATAGTATCTTTATAATTGTTATCTGACTTCCAGGTCTGACATTTTACTTATATCCATATTGATTAAATCTATGGCAGAGAGTATTACCTCTGGTTCTTTCTTTTCTGGTTAATTCCTCCTTCTAGTCATTTTGTCCAGAGAAGAATAGACAAATGAGAGAACAAAAAAAGAAATAAAAAATAAAAATAAAAATATCAACTATGACCCCAGTGAAATATACACTAGACAAATCAAAAGAGATCAGAAACTGAGAAAGAAAAAAAGGGGGGGAGGAGATTATAATCAAACAGGTAGACAGAACAGGGTGATACATTTGGTCCTGGGTGTATATTCATCTGTTTGTTAGAAGACACTAAAGAAAGAAACAACCCTAAAGAAAGAAAAACTTATATGTGCAAAAATAAAATTGAATACAGTGAAAGGAAGCCAAAAATGAAGAACATGTCTATAAAATGTAAATTTTAAAGTGAAAATTTTAAAATGAAAATTTTAAAATGACTTAAAAGCAGAGTTTATAAAATAGGAAACTTAGTTGAAAAGGAAAGAAAGAAATAAAGAAAAGCAAAATTTTAAACTGAAAGATAAAAGAATCAAGAGAAAAAAACCCTTGAATTCTATATACTATTTTCTCCTAGCACTGGAGATTTGCAGTTCCGTATGCTCCTTAAACTTGGTATTAGCTTGATGTTCTAGAAGGTCTTCTGGGGGAGGGCCTGCTGTGCTGATTTTCAGGTGTCTTTACCTGGGTGGAGCTGCACTGCACCTTGCCAGGGGGCCAGGTTCAGTGTAAGCTGCTTGGGTTTCCTCTATGTGGCTTTTGTTCCCCCAAAGGCCTTTGTTGCTGCTTTAGAGGATGAAAATTAAAATGGGGGCACCCTCTTCTCAGCCCTAGAGCTGAAAGATCCCGACTCCCACTTTTCATTAAGCCCTCAGGGGAAAGCACTCTTCACTCTTGTGTGTGCCAAACTCTGCAGAATCCTGCAGTGACACCCCTGCCAGTCCTCCCAGGGGAGGGAGGAGGGTCACCAATGGCCTGCAGCTTGTAGACACCCCCTCCAGAGAGTGGTCACCTGATCCTGCATGCACCTGCATTGCTCCCTCCCCCACACACCCAAGGTTGAGGGTCGCTACATTTCTGCCCTTTGAAAGGCTCCCACTCAAAGAGCAGCCCTCCCATTGTTAGGCTTATGGTTTATGACAATCTGAGCTGAGAGCCCACTCACTGTTTGCAGTTGGCTTCCCCTCTCTGGTGTTTGGGATCTCTGCTGGCTCAGGCGCCCCCATTCTTTCTGTGACCCTGGGCATCCTGAACCACACTGTTCCACTTAGGATTCTGTCCCGCTTTGTCACCTGAGCACCTTTCAGGCAGGGGCATGTCTCACTGGAGCAGACTTCTAAAGCATCTGATTTGGGGCTCTGGTCTATATCACTTTCTGGTACCAGGCTTACAGAGGCTCCCCCCACTGCTTACCTTCTGATATATCCCCTCAGATTCACTCCTCTGCACCTCCTACCTTGCAAAAAGTGGCGCTTTTCTATTTGTAGAATTCCAGCAATTCTTTTCCTACATCTCAGGTTGAATTCACAGGTGTTCAGAATGATTTTATAGATATCTAGCTGAATTCAAAGGACCGGATGAAACGTGGTCCCCTACTCTTTTGCCATTTTGCCTCCCTCCTCCCATGTAAAACATTTATATAGATTAAAACTCAAAGCTGTTAAAAAAAAAAAAAGAAAGAAAGAAAGAAAGGAAAGGAATTTTGCCATTTCTGTTCTCTTTACCACACTCCTGTCTCCCTCCACCACTGTTCCTCCCATTACCACTTTTATTAGTGTCTGTGTTTCTATTTGCAAAAATAAGGAAATATGAATGTGTGTGAATATACATATTTTTTTTCTTATTCCCCCCTTATTTCTTCCATAAAGGGGAATTTACTGTATACATTGTTCTGCATCTTGTTTTTTTAGTAGCTATTTTGTCTTTGCGTTTTTTCATCTATAAACTGGGGAGAACACTATGTGAAAAGATCAGATAGAAGGAGGCATAAGAGGGGCACCTTGGTGGCTCAGTAGGTTAAGCCTCTGCCTTCAGCTCTGGTCATGGTCTCAGGGTCCTGGGATTGAGGCCTGCATTGGGCTCTCTGCTCAGCAGGGAGCCTGCTTCCCCCCACCACCACCCCCGCCTGCTTCTCTGCCTACTTGTGATCTCTCTCTCTGTCAAATAAATAAATAAAATATTTTTTAAAAAAGAAGGAGGCATAAGAGGTACCCACCACAAGATTAGGCACAGTGAGACCCACCTCACATGTCCCTACAGCCTACTCCTGTCACTCTGTGTGGCAACAAATACTCCCATTGCTTCTTGCTAACTCTATAAAGTGTCCTTGTGGAAGTCAGGAGCACACAGCAGATATTCTAGAATGAATGGCTTGTAGCTTTTTACTTGTACCTACAATTAAAACCACTGCACCTGTTCAGACTTTGAGGCAAACTTTCAGAACCCAAAGTTGTACCCAGCACACAATCCAATAAAGGTAGCCATGAATCTATCCCACCCACCACACAGGGATGAACAGATGCATGGCCAGACTATAGCACAAACGTTTTTCTATTTGACCACAATTTTCCTGTACTCCTCCTTACTTTGCGTAGATACATATTTTCATCTGATATTATTTTCCTTTTTCTTCTCTATTTTTTTGGTCCCTTTCTCTCTCTTCTTTTTTATAGAGAGAGAGCATGTGTGCACATGAGTTGGGGGAGGGAAGTGACAAAGGGAGAGGGAGACAATCTTAAGCAGGGTCTACACCCAGTGCAGATCCCAACTCTGTACATGACCATGGCCAAAATCAAGAGTCAAATGCTTAACTGACTGCCCCATCCAGGCATCCTGAGTTTCCTTTTTTCATTAAGAACTTCCTTTAACCTTTCCTATGACACAGGTCTACCAGGAAGAAGCCCTCTTGCCTTTTTTGGTCTTTTTTTTTTTTTTTTGCTTTTCTGTTTCAAAAAATCTTTTTGTGGGTGTATAATTCCTGATTGACAGGTATTTTCATTCAGTAGTTTAATTCTGTTGCCCCATTCCCTAATGGCTTGCACAGTTTGTGACTAAAAATTTGCTGTCATTCATTCTTATCACTGTTCCTCTGTATGTAATATGCACCCCATCTCCCCGCCCCAGCTGCTTTTAAGAGTTTTCTCTTTTTTACTAGTTTTAGCAATTTGATTATTATGTGCCTTTATGTTATTTTCTCTATATTTACTCTGCTTGGGGTTTGTTGAGTTTCCTCTACCATCATTTGTAGTTTTCATCAAATACTTTTATAATACTTTCATCATCTTCAACAACTTTTTGTGTCTATTGACTAACTTTTCTTCTAGTTACAGAGCACACTTTTTTTTTTACTTCTTCCCATAAATGCTAGCTTTTATTTTCATGCTAGACATGGCATATTTTATGAAGCTTGGTGCTGGGTTCTACTGTATTTTTGAAATAGTGCTAACCATTGCTCTGACATGCAGTTAAGTTTCTTGGGATCAATTCAATCCTTTCAATGTTTACTTTTTTTTTTTTCTTTTTCTTTTAGAGAGAGATCACAAGTAGGCAGGGAGGCAGGCAGAGAGAGAGGAGGAAGCAGGCTCCCTGCCGAGCAGAGAGCCTGATGCGGGACTCGATCCTAGGACCCTGGGATCATGACCTGAGCCGAAGGCAGAGGCTTTAACCCACTGAGCCACCCAGGCGCCCCTCAATGTTTACTTTTAAGATATGTAAGTGTTAGTTCAGAGCAGTCTTTAGTCTTAGGGTAATTTAGCCCCACTACTACCCAAAGCCTGTATGTCAAATGGTCTTTCCATGTTGGCTGGTAGGACCATGAATTAGTTCCAGTACTGTATTAGCTCCAAGAATTATTTAGTCTACTACTATATTAGTCTACTCAGGCTGCCATAACAAAATGCCACAGGCTGAGTGGCTTAAATAACAGCATTTATTTCTCACAGTTCTGAAGGCTAAAATCCCAGGTCAAAGTCTAGCAGTGTTTGGTTTCTGGTGATAGCTCTCTTCCTGGCTTGAAGATAAGCAACTTTGTGCTATGCTTTCACATGGCCTTTTCTCAGTGTGTGCAAGGAGTGGAAGGGGGCAGTGCAGGGGAGAAAGAGTGAGAAAGAAAGAGGGAATGCTCTGGTGTCTTTACTTACAGTGACACTAATCCTAGCAAGTCAGGGCCCCACCCTTATGACCTCATTTAACCTTAATTACTTTCTTACTCCAAATACAGCTACACTGATAGTTAGGGCTTCACCATATGAATTTGTAGGGAACACAACTTTCAGTGTATAACAATTGCTTTCTAGTTATTCTTTCTCTGGTCTTGGATACCATACCTATGCAGAAAGTACTTAGCCAAAGATTCAAGGGTATTCCATTATATATCTCCAGTATCTTTTTCTGTGCATCTCTAGTATTCTGCTCTAGCTGTCTTGACCTCTCAAAACTCTGACTCCCTAACTCAGTAAGTTTGGTCACTTACTTTGGGTTTCCTCTATGTGGCTTTTGTTCCCTCAAAGGCTTTTGTCGCTGCTTTAGAGGATGAAAATTAAAATGGGGGACCCCTGTTCTCCAGCCCTAGAGCGGGAAGATCTTAACTCCCATTTTTCAGTAAGCCCTCAGGGAAGGGGATCTGTAGATTCCCCGTCCCTGCACTGCAGCCTAAAACCTGCTTCCAGGCTATAAGCTGAGGCAATCACAGGGCTCATCTGCTCTGTTTCCTCTCTCTCTCTTTTTAAAAGATTTTATTTATTTATTTATTTATTTATTTATTTATCAGAGAGAGAGAGAGAGGGCACAAGCGGGGCGGGGTGGGGGAAGCAGCAGACAGAACAGGCAGAGGGAGAAGAAGGCTCCCCACGGAGCAAGGAGTCCAATGTGGGACTCATCCCAGGTCTCCAGGATCATGACCTGAGCCGAAGGCAGAAGCTTAACTGATTAAGCCACCCAGGCATCCCTGTTTCGTCTCTCGAGAAGTATAGTCCTGTGGTGCCTGTTGTCAAGCTCTCAAAATCATTGTTTTATATATATTTGTCCAGTTTTCTAGTTGTTGAGGTGTGAGAATAAATATATCACTCATGCCATCATGTCTAAAAGCAGAACTGTATGTTTCATACAGATTACTTTAGTAATAATGATTATTCTATGCATGGAAAATTGGGGCATTCAGCTTCTTTACCTTCCATGAACTTGTGGCTATCTGAAAATGTTTGAAAGTATTTGAAAGTTTCCAAAAGAAAATGTCTTCCCCTGGCAAAACATGGAAAGCAAAAAGCAAGAAGGACAGTGGGTTTTAGAATTTCTAATTTCTTACATTTTCACCCAATTAAAAATTATTTTGCCACAATGACATTTGTTCCTTAACCACCACAGGATCTGCTACACTCCAGTCTTTATTTTACACATTTCATTACAATCCTGTGCTAAATTATCAAAGCCTGTTACCACACTATGGCAGGCAGCTGTTTATACTATACACTCTATTTTTGTGGTGAGGTCTAAACTGTCGTTGTCCAACCTAACTGGGTAGGAAATTATCTGGAAAGCTAGCTGGTAAAAGGGAAATAAAATGTGAAAGTTAATTTCTATCTGAGAAGCACCTTTCCCCCTTCCTCTAATTCCATTTTCAGAAATTAGGCTCTATAGCAAAACAGTGCTCATGAATGAACATATCTCCCTCCTATTTCCAATTTCAGATAAAAATCTTTTTCTATCTGGGTGGCTGGGTGGCTCAGTCAGTTGAGCATTCAACTCTTGGTTTTGGCTCTGGTCATGGTCTTGTCGTGGGATCAGGTCCCATATCAGGCTTCATGCTCAGCATGTAGTCTGCTTGGAATGCTCTCTCTCCCTCTGCCCCTCCCCTGGCTTGGTCTCTCTCTCTCTCTCTCTCTCTCTCTCTCATAAATAAATAAATAAATATCTTTTTAAAATAATATTTTTATATCAACATCACATTCCAAAATTTGGAATCTTTCAGTTTCTCCTTATTTTACTCCTAACTATGGAAATAAATCTTAGTGCTAAGAAGACATATTTGTCCTTTAACTTCTTCTAAAAGCTTTGCCATTTACCTTGTCTTTGTTCTTATTTTCATTCAAGTTCATCATGTTGATCATCTCCTATGTATAAAACCCTCTGTGAGGTGTTAAGGAGATTTAGAAATAAGACTCTACCCTGCCCTTAATTTAGTAATTAAAAGTAACATGCAAGTAGCAAAAATGCAAGTGGGGTGAAGTTAGAGAAAATCCAAGTGGTCAAAACTGCGATGACAATACCAATAAAGGAACTTTTATTCTGGTAGGAGGTAAGTGGGAGGAAATGGCTTGGGCCAAGTTACATAAAGAAAGTGTTGGGTTTTTTTTAATACAGAAACCAATGTCTAATGTTTTGATGGGAGCTGAAAATTGGGGACAATATTTCAGACTGAAGGTAAAACAAGAATACTCCTTAGGGAAAAGGTTTTATGTTCCTTAGCAAGGAGCATCATGGAGGACCCGACTCAAATTCACTTAGTAGTTATGTGATCTTGAGGACTTAATCTCTCTGAGTTTCATTTTCTTTGTCTATATAATATGATTAACAATAGCCACCTTTAAGAGTTTTCATTACATATATGTATATATGTAAGTATACACACACACACGTATAGATCTTCTTTGAGTTATGTTACAATGAACCCATGGTTAAGGTGGAAATATTGTAAGTCAAAATAGATTTAACACACCTACTCTTACCAGACAGTATAGCTTAATGTAGTCTACCTTAAATGTGCTCAGAACACTTACATTAGCCTACAGCTGAGCAAAATCATCTAATAGAAAGTGATTTTCTAATAAAATGTGTAATGTCTAAAGTAACTTATTTATTTATTTATTTAAATATTTTATTTATTTATTTGATAGAGAGAGAGACAGCAAGAGAAGGAACACAAGCAGAAGGAGTGGGGAGGAAGAAGCAGGCTTCCTGCTTACCAGGGAGCCCGTTGCAGGGCTCCATCCCAGGACCCTAGGATCATGACCTGAGCTGAAGGCAGACACTTAATGATGGAGCCACCCAGGTACCCCTAAAGTAATTTCTTGAGTACTGTACTGAAAGTGAAAAGCAGAATGGTTGTAGAGGTACTGAATGGTTGTATCAGTTACTTATTTTTATGATGGCATGGCTGACTGGGAAATGTGGCTTACTGCTGCTACTACCCGGTATCATGAGAGAGTATCATACCACAATTCACTAGCTCAGGCAAAATCAGAATTCAAAATTCAAAGTATGGTTTCTACTGAATGCTTATCACTTTCACATCATTGTAAAATCAAAAAGGTGTAAGTCAAACCATTGTAAGTTGGAGTCTATCTCTATCTATCTATCTATCTATCATCTATCTATCTATGTCTATCTATCTATCCATCCACACCCAGAGAGACTGATGTTAGAAAAGATTCAATAAACACAGACTAAACTGATGATTAATTAATAAAGAATTAAGAAGATGAGGCTACTTGGGGGAACTTTAGATTACTCAGAAGAATTTGGTTCACAAATATTTGTTTAAGATTTTTTGCATCTATGTGCATGAAAGATCTGAGCCTATGGTTTCCTGTATTGTAATGTCCTTGGTTTTGGTATCTGGGTGATGCAGACTTCATAGAATGAGTTGAGAAATATTCCTCCTCTTCAATTTTCTGGGGAAGTTTGTAAATTTGATAATATTTCTTCCTCGAATGCTTTGTAAAACAATCAGTGAAACTATCTGGCTTTAGATTTGTATGTGTGTGTAAATATATACTTGAAGATGTTGCTCCCCCTTCTTCTCATTTGCATCATTTCCAATGATAAATATCTCATCTTATCATCATCTTTGTTCCTCCGTACAGTATCTTTTTTCTCTGGATGTTGTAAGATTTTCTGTCTTTTTTTTTTTTTAAGATTTATTTATTTATTTGAGAGAGAGAGAGAAAGAACAGGAACAGGAGGGGCAGAGAGAGAGGGAGAGAGATTCTCAACCAGACTCTGCTCTAAACACAGAGCCTGACTTGGCATATGATCTCATGAACCCTAAGATCACGACAAGAGCTGAAACAAAGAGTCAGACACCTAACCAACTGTGCCACCCAAGTACCTCAGGTTTTCTCTTTATCACTGATTTTAAGCAATTTGATTACAATGTGCTTTGGTTTTCTTCAAGTCTCTTTCTGTTTTCATTTGTCTCCATGTATTTTTTAAATTTTTGCTTTGATTTTTTTCAATGACCCATTTGTTGCTCAGTAGCATGTTATTTAACCTCCACATTTTTGAGATTTCTTCCAGTATTCTTCTTGGGATTCATTCCTAGTTTCATACAATTGTATTGGAGAAGTGCTTGATAGGATTTCAATCCTCTTTAATTTATTGAGACTTGTTTTGTAGCCTAACATGTGATCTATTCTGGACAATGCTCCATATGTACTTGAGAAGAATGTATATTTTGTTGCTTTTTCTGTAGGATGTTCTGTATATATATCTATTAAATCCATCCTTACTAATTCTCTGTTTGAATGATCTATCCATTGAAGTAAGTAGTGTGTTAAAGTCCCCTACTATCATCGTATTTGCTGTCAATTTCTCTTTTTAGGTCCATTAATATTTGCTTTATATATCTTGGTATTCCTATGTCGGGTGCATGTGTCTTTATAAATGTTCAGTCTTCTTGTTAGATTTACTCCTTTATGATTATGTAATGCTCTTTTTTGTCTATTATTACTGTCTTTATTTTAAAGTCTATTTTGGGATACCTAGGTGGCTCAGTGGGTTGGGCCTCTGCCTTCAACTCAGGTCATGATCTTGGGGTCCTGGGATCAAACCCCACATCAGGCTCTCTGCTCAGTGGGGAGCTCACTTCCCCCTCTCTCTCTGCCTTCTGCTCTGCTTACTTGTGATCTCTTTCTCTCTGTCAAATAAAGAAAATAAAATCTTAAAAAAATAAATAAATGAAGTCTATATTGTCTGAGTACAGCTACACCAGCTTTCTTTTTGTTTCCATTTGCATGCATATCTTTCTCTATCTCCTCCCTTTAAGTCTGTGTATGTCCTTCTGAGACTTCTGAGGTGCTCATAGACAGCATATAGATTGGGCTTGTTTTTCATGCATTCAACTACTCTATGTCTTTTGATTGGAGAGTTTAGTCAATTTACATTTAATTAATTGCTGATAGGTGTGTGCTTATTGACTTCTTAAAATTATTTTTGGACTATTTTCAGTCTCTGTTTCTTTCATTTCCTATTTCTCTCTTTCCTCATAGTTCAGTGGCTTTCTTTGGTGTTATGGTTAGATTCTTTTCTCACTTTCTTTTTATAAGCTTTTGATTTGTGGTTACCTTGAGGTTCACATTAACAGTCTGTTTTGAGTTCACAGCAATTTAAATTTGAACATATTGAAAAACATTTTATTCCCTCTCATTACATTTTATATTTTTGATGTCACATTTTACATCTTCTTATATATCCCTTAACTAATAATTGCAGTTTAATCAGTTTTACTATTTTTGTTTTTTAACCTTCATAGTTGCTTTATAAGTGATTGATCAAAAATCTTTACAATATATTTATATTTTCCAGTGAGTTTTTAACTTTTGTGTGCTCTCTTGTTATTAATTATTGCCATTCCCTTCCAGTTTAGAGAAATCCCTTTAACATTTCTTGTTTAGTGGTGATGAATTCCTTTAGCCTTGCTTATCTGAAAAAGTCTTAATTTCTTCTTCAATTCTGAATGATAACTGTGCCCAGTAGAGAATTCCTGGGTGGAAGATTTTTTTCCTCACAGCATTTTTAATATATCATGTCATTCTCTCCTGGCTTGCAAAGTTTCTGCTTAAAAATCTGCTGATAGCCTTAAAGGGTTTCCTTTGTATGTAATAAGTTGTTTTTCTCTGGTCTCCTAGCTCACTGTTCTGATATTCAGCTTCATCTAGTCTAGTGTATTTTTTTAGTTCATTTATTGTATTCTTTAGCTCTGTAGCTTCTGTTTGGAACTTTTTAATTTTTTCTCTCTTTTTTTTTTTGGAAAATCTCACTATGTTCATCCATTTTTTTCCTAGTTCAGTGAGCATTTTTATGACCATTTTCTTGAACCCTTTACCAGGTAGACTGTTTATCTCCATTTCATTAATGTCTTCTTTTTTAATGTTTTGTCTTTTCTTTTTTTGGAACATATTCCCCCTGTCTTCTCATTTTGTCTGACTCTGTGTGTTTGTTTCTATATATTAGGTGAACCAACCACTTATCCCAATCTTGAAGTAGTGGACTTGTGTAGGAGATGCCATGTGATGCCTGGAAGAGCACTCCTCTCTGACCACAGGAGATAGGGGCATCTCCTCTATGGCCTGTACATGCCCATCTCTGTGGCAGGGCCATGTCTGCAGTGTGACGGTGGGTGGGGGCTGGTGCCAGCCTGGCCATGCCACAAAGCTGCACTACTGTGTTGGGTGGACTTGATGGTCAGCCTGGCTGCAACTAGCAGCTTCACTGGGACACAGATGTGGGCAAGGGTGTCCCCTGGCCCAGCTGGGATGTGCGGCTGCACTACAGGGGTAGATGAGATTCTCAGCTGGACATGCCCACAAGTTCTAGCAGGTTGAAAGGGTAATTCCAAAATGGTACCCACTGGCACCTGACCTGAGCAAGCTAGTATAAGATTGCACATATGCAATCTGCCAGTATCTCTATCTCTGAAGAAAGTCCCAGTGGTTTCCTGGATTGCTGGCAGGCACTTTAAAATTAGTAATTTTGGTGGGGGGTGGGGTAGGGTGCCTGGATGGCTCAGTCAGTTAAGCGTCCAACTCTTGATCTCAGCTCAGGTCTTGATCTCAGGGTCATGAGTTCAAGCCCTGTGTTGGGTTCCATGCTGGGTGTGGAGGCTACTTTAAAAAATAAAAACAAAACCAAAAAAAATTAGTAAGTGGGTCTCTTTCACATATGGTCTGGGTATTTTCAAGTTGGTGTTTGTGCACTGGGTCCTGGGGGTAAATGAGTCTGTACATAAGAACTTTAGGTGCATATTCCCCATTCCCTATAACTCCATGGTTTTCCTGGATATAATCCCCTTTGGTTTTCAAAGCTGGGCATTTGGGAGCTCTTCTCTGTCACACAGATTCTGAGAGTTGAGAAGTCTGATATGGAGCATAGACCCCTTATTATTCAGGGAAAAAAGTCCAGTGCTTGACATCCCTCCTGATTATGTATCATTGTGCTTGAGATGGAGTATTTCTGTTGAGATAGTGTTTCTGCCTTTCCCACCCATTTTCATGCTGTCCATTTTGACCTTTGTTGGGGAGGTCTTTTCATATAGTTTTCTGGGTTTTGTTCAGAGTAAATTATTCCATGTACCCAAGGGAGAGAAATATCTCAGAATCTTTCTACACTGTCATGTTTTTTTAAAAATTTAAATTCAATTAGCCAACACATAGAACATCATTAGTTTCAGATGTAGAGTTCAGGAATTCATCAGTTGCATATAACATCCTGTACTCATCACATCACATCCCTTCCTTAATGCTCATCACCCTGTTTAACCATCCCTGTTCCCACCTCTCCTCCAGCAACTCTCAGTTTCTTTTCTGTAGTTAAGAGTCCCTCATGGTTTGTCTCCCTCTCTGATTTTTTCCCATTCCATTTTTCCCTCCCTTCCCCTGTGATCATCTGCACTGTTTCTTATATTCCTCATATGAGTGAAACCATATGATAATTGTCTTTTTCTGATTGACTTATTTTGCTCAGCATAATACCCTCCAGTTCCATCCACGTTGATGCAAATGGCAAGTATTCATCCTTTCTGTTGGCTGAATAATAGTCCACTGTATATGTATATCACATCTTTATCCATTTATCCGTTGATAGACATCTGGGTTCTTTCCATAGTTTGGCTATTGCCTACACTGCCATCTTGACCCCAATCCTCTCTCTTTCTTTCACTCTCTCTATATAATATAATCTACCATGTATCTACTTCATGTGCTTAATCTTTATCTATTGACTTTAATGCATGAAATAGTTATAATTAACTGTCTTTACTGGCTAATAATCATTTCATCCATGTCATTTTGGGGTCAGTTTCTATTGATTTTTTTCTCACTATGATTCATATTTTCCCGCTCCTTTGCATGGTAGATAGTTTTTATTGGATACCAGCATTGTGAATTCTACCTGTTCCATACCAAGAATTTTAGTATCCTTATTCCTATGAATATTCTTGAGTTTTGTTTTGAAATTCAGTTAAATTACTTGGGATCAGTTTGATTCTTTCAGATCTTACTTTTAAGCTTTGATAGGAGAGGCCAGAGTGGTGTATAGTTTAAGGCTAAATTTCTCCCCACTATTTGAGGCAAAACCAATGCTTAATAAATTGTAAACTCTTCCCTGCTCAGCTGAGTTCTGGGAATTATTTCTTCTAATCCTTTAAGGTGCTTCTTTCTTCAGTTACAGATCATTTTCTCTCACATTATGTGCTGATCTATCCTCAGATGAAGACTTGAGAGGACTCCTTGAAAATCTTCAGAGTCTTCTCTCCATGCAACTCTTTCTTGTCTGATACTCTGCTCTGCACTCTGTAGCCACTTTACCTTCTCAGACTTCCAGCTCCTCAATCCAGGGAGACTGTCAGACTCAACCTGTGTTCCCTCCCCCTGCATTGATGTCTTGAAATTCTTGAAATTCTTTTCTGGAAATATGGGGATCGTAGGATTCCCCTTGTTCATTTCCTATCTCTCAGGATCACAATCTTTTGTTGCCTGATGTCCAGTGTCTTGAAAAAAAATTTTTGTATATTTTTCCCAGTTTCTAAGTTTTATTAGTGGAGAGTAAATCCAGTCCCTGCTATTCTATCTTGGCTGGAAGCAGAAATCTTCAGAGGTAGTGAAATGCTAAAGATTTATGCATATTTAATGTGGGTGTAAAAGAAAGTATCACATTGTTTATTGCAGACATTTTAAATAATTTTTATACCTTGGACCCTCTGGACACGTTTTGAAACCTCTGGACAGCTTCTCAGAATAATGTTTTCAAGTATACACAGTAAAACATAGACAAATACCAAAGAGAGAGATATAGTTATTAGAATATTTTTCTGTGATGTTGTTTTATAGTAAGAGATGTACTTCTTAATTAATGCCTTAAGTGACAAGATCTAGCAATGTGTCTAATAAGTTCTTTAGTTTTCAAGTAGTAATGAGCGTAAAAATATTCTGAAATATGTGAAACAATTGCAGCGTGGTTTGAGTAAATCCCTACTCTCTATTGGTGACCATGTCAAGGTACTGTTAATATTACGGTGGTTTGTTGCCAAATGTGTTATGAAAGGAAACGCTAATTTCAGTCAGAAGCTAGTAAAAAGAAACATGCAATTGCTTTCTCATTCAGGTTGAAGGACCCCTGAATTCTATCCATAGACCACTTACAGGTCTACAGATCCAAAGTAAGAAGACCTATTTTAAACTGATAAGAACAGATACTACACTTGATCTTAGCTAAAAGGCCGAGAAGCAATGGGGAAGAACATCTATTTTAATACATGGAAACTGGAGTGCCTGGAAGTTGTTGGTTTTACACAACTGGTTAAGCTTAGGAAATGGCGATGATTTTATTTGAATCTACCATGAGCATAGTGAGGTGCCATGGGGGTAGTTTTGGGGCAGAATGGAGGAAACATATTCACAGGAAAACTGAGAGAGTCCTTTATGCCAAAGTGGGTCTTCTCTCTATGGCTCCCAGACCAAGGAAGTTTATCCCCAGGGCTGAGGATTCTACCTGTCAAATGGCTTCTTGCCCAATTCCCATTCCGATTCTCAAGTCCCATCACTCATAACTGACAAATTGGACAGGTCTGCTGTTTATTTTTGCCTCTGGTCTTTTGGCCAGACCACAGACTCTTGGATTTGTGAATACACAGTTCTGTTCCTATCCAGTGTGTCCCAACCAGAAAGTCACTGTAATTTTTGGTTTTGTTCCCATACTCCCTCCAAATGTCATTAGTCATATCCTCCTTCCCATTTCTGCCTTGAATAGGCAGTCATTATGATGAAGCTAGGCCTGTTTCAGAATTCCATGAGAACCACAGTGTCAGGCCGTCACAACTCTGGAGCTGGAAGTGGAAAAGGCTGTGATCTGGCTGGCTGGCACTGTCCCTGTGAGTCATTGTGGAAACACTGTCCCCAGATGCTGCTGAGAGGGACCGGGTTGCTGGTGAGGGCATCTGTCAGATGAGATCCTGACCCCCTGACATCTTAAAACATTCCATAATATGTGGGATGTTGGGTCTTTCGTCTGGTATCCTGGTTACACTAAAATTTGGGTTGTTTTATTCTATTTTTGGTTCTCTTGCAGTTTCCAATGTGTTAAAAAAAACAAAATACATTTTTTTTCGGATTACAAAAATAATACATATTCACTGTACAGAGATTGAAAAAGGCAGAAAGCACACAGAAGAAAATTCTACCAGCCAGAGATACAGATTTTTTTTTAATGTGTTGCATTTCCTGTAAGATGTTATTTGGATTATAGTGTATATACTATTTGGTAAGCTCTGTGTTTTTTTTTCAACTGTAACAGTATAATGCACATAGTCCCATTTTTTAAAATATGAAATCATATCATTTTTGCCCCAAAGGAGACATTACATAAGATACCTAGTCCAACACACTCTTTCTGAAAATGAGAAAACTAAAATCCCAGGAGGATATGTAATTTGCCCAAGGCTCCTGAGCCACAGAGTCAGAGTCAGGAATGGAACCCTGGATTTTTGTCTTGGCATCCTGCTGCCTTGTGACCTGCCCAATGTCCCTGCTCTATGTAATTTCTTTAAATTCAGTCCCTGTAAGAAACTTTAGAATTTGAGGGGGAAAAGCTTTTCCCTTGCAAGAATTATTTTTTATTATTACTTGGAAATTAAAAATTAAAGAAAAATAGTCAGTAAACAAGAAACAGACTCTTAACTCTAGAGAACACATTGATGGTTGCTAGAGGGGTGGTGGGTGGTGGGATAGGGGAAATAGGGGATGGGGAGTAAGGAGTGCACTTGTCTTGATGAGCACTGGGTGATGTATGGAAGTGTTGAATCACTGTATTGTACACCTAAAACTAATATTACACTGTATGTTAACCAAACAGGAATTAAAATAAAAAAACATTGGGGGAACAAAAAATAAAAATTAGAACTAATACCATATACATTTTTTAAAGGAAAAAGCCATTACCAGCCTACCATTACCAACCTAATGCCTTAACTAATGTACATGTCTTTAAATTCAATAATGGCTATTTAATTGGCATTTATAGTATGTATATTTTCAAGAAGTGCAAATTCACCTCGGAAAAGTGGAGAGACTGCATATTACAATACGGGACAGTATAGTATGGCTTGTAGTACAGATAGTATATAGAGTACTATGGCACATAGTATGGACAGTATATGGTATGGTATACTATAATAAAATGAATGTGGACTTCAGAGTTTGGTGGGTTTTGATTCAAATCCTATCTGGCATCTTCCTGGCTATCAGTTCTTGGGAAACAAAACTCTTTGAGTTTTGTTTCATCATCTGTAAAATGAAGGATAATAATAGCATTTATCCTAAGATCTATCCTAAGATATAGATCTAGAAGAAAGTGAAACAAAAAAGAGGTGATTATGATATTTCTGAATTATTGACTATTATATTACCTACTGATTATTTGTATTACTGTACCAAAGAGTTAGGGACAGGGATAAGGTCTCCCCCTAAGTATTGATGTCAATTCCATAATAAGTGAGAGTCAATTGCCACCCCAATTCATTCCTTCACTATTACCTTCTCATTCTTTTACTTTATAAAATAAAAACCAAATCAATAAAAACTAGGTAATTGAAATATTGAAAGACATAGGTGGGAATTCATTTTTCAGAATATTCAAGAGCAGTGGCAACAGGATGTTTTGACTTCAGGGTCAAAGAACAGAGTCAGACTTCAAATAAGAACATGGCTGAGTAAATCAACATCTTTCCCGTGGCCCTCCAGGAAATCCTGCAAAAGCAGAAAGGAGAAGGGAAAAAAAAAACTTACTCTATTTTCAGTGAACCTAACACAGCCAGATATTATATGCAGACTCCAAAATATGTGCAAGTAATGTCAAAACAGCTGATATTAAACAAAGCTACAAGAAGAATGCCTTGCAGAAAAAGGCTTAGCAAGTGGCCAGATAGCCTGAGGTCCAGGGGGGCAGATCTGGAAGCATCAGTAAAAATTAACAAGAAGATCTCCTTGAAGTGTAAATTTTTATCTCCCATTTTCAATAATAATATCAAGATCTATAGTAAGCAAGACTGGCAGCAGAAACACCCTTGAACATGATCAGATTCAAAGAAGATTCTTTGAGTAGAGACACTCAAGGAATGGCAAAGCTGAGCCATGTTTGCAGGAAGCAGTCTGTCTCTGTGGTAGCAGAGAAGGGGCCTGTCTCTGAGTTATGAAGTTTGGAAGACAATACTGGCCCAATTCCTCCTTTCTATACTGTCCCCTGCCAGAAAGCTCTTAGTTCAGGAAAATCCAAGCCATTCAAAGATGGACAGTTTTTAAATGAATTAGCAAAACACCAATACAAAGATACTGAAATTCTAAATACCATATTAGCACATCAAGTCCACTAGTGAATTAAAAATATTACCTCCAACTAAGGGTAGGATTTGTCCCAATTCAAGAAAGAAAGGAAAAAAAAAAAAAAGATCCTCTTGAGAGGTACAGAAAAACCAGTTGAGAAAACTTAATATCTTTTCCTGCAAGAAATGCTTAACAAACTCAAATCACAAGGAAATTTTCATTGCCTTGATTAGAGGTAGTGATAATTAGTACTGTTCATTAAATTTTCTTTTTTAAAAATTTTTTACTTTTTTATTAACATATAATTTATTATTAGCCCCAGGGGTACAGGTCTGTGAATCGCCAGGTTACACACTTACAGCACTCACCATAGCACATACCGTCCCCAATGTCCATAACCCCACCACCCTCTCCCTACCCCCCTCCTCCCAGCAACTCTTAGTTTGTTTTGTGATATTAAGAGTCTCTTATGGTTTGTCTCTCTCCCAATCCCATCTTGTTTCATTTATTCTTTTCCTACCCTCCAAGCCCCCCATGTTGCCTCTTAACTTCCTCACATCAGGGAGATCATATAATTGTCTTTCTCTGATTGACTTATTTCACTAAGCATGATACCCTCTAGTTCCATCCATGTCATTGCAAATGGCAAGATTTCATTTCTTTTGATGGCTGCATAGTATTCCATTGTATATATACCACATCTTCTTTATCCATTCACCTGTTGATGGACATCTAGGTTCTTTCCATTTTTTGGCTATTGTGTTCACTATATTTTCTGGTTTTTCTCCTTTTGATTTGAAACATACTCACATTTGAAAATTGTGAGTATATTCAACAGGGCTCCTATTTCACACTACAATAAAAAAATTTTTTTAGATTACATAACAAAACAAATCTTGTAAATAGAAGAAAACATGGGGAAATGTGTTCATAACTTCTGAAGATTTTCTTAAGCAAGTTCTGTATAAAAAATGATTAATCTATTTGGCCGCATAAAAATGTATTCTTTCTGTACCATGAAGGAAAGTACTCAAAAGTCAAAATACAAGGATGGCCTAAGAGAAAATATTTCGATATCAATACAGGGAAAGTATTACTATTTAGAGCAACACTGTCCAATCGAACTTTCTGGAATGATGGAAATAATCTCTCTGTGCTACTCAACAGGATAGCCATTAGCTACATGTGCTACGGAGAACTTGAAATGTGACCAGTGTGACAGAGGAACTGAATTCTAAATTTTACTTAATTAAATTAATTTCACTTTAAGTAGACAAATATAACTAGTGGTATTTTATTGGACAGTGCAAATAGAAAATATAAAAAACCCTGCAGATAGAGATAGAAATCAAAATAGGTAAACAATAGACAAACTAGCCAACAATATGAACTGACAAGTCATAGGAGAAATGCAAATGACCAATAAATATGTAAGAAATACTTAACCCGCCTCCTTATTAACAAGGAAAATGCAAATTTAAATGTAATAAGATTCTCTGTCGTAAAATTTCAGAACTCATTAATATCCAGGTTTGGTGCAGGTGAAGGGAAATAGTTCTTTTCTTGGTAGAAACTACACATTCACACAGCCTTTTGGATGGACAATTTAGCCAGATCCACCAAAATTGTAAATGTGCATATCCTTAAGCTAGCAATTACTAACATTTCTACAGAACTTAAAAATTTGTTCAAAGATTCACCTAGAATAGAAAGCATGAAAGGAAAAAACATCACCTAGAATAGAGCATATGTAAGGAAAAAACATACGCAAGGAAAAAACTTTTTGAAAAAGAAAAACAAAGCTTTTGTCTCACCAGAAATCTCTTTCCTAGAAAAAAAAATACTAAATGTGAGCACAAAGAGGCATAGATTAGGTGTTCATTAAAAAGCGACAACAACCAGACAAATTTGAGTTTTGATGATATTCAAGGATAACTTGAACTCTCACACACTGGTGGAGGGAGTGGAAATTGGTGCGATCACTTTGAACAACTGTTTGATGTGTGTACAAAAGCTGGACAAAGGTATACCCTAGGGATATATGCAGCATTTATTTGTATCCAAAGACAGGACACAAGAGCATTCAGTATAGCACCATTCAAAATAGCCTCAAACTGGGGACTCCCCACATGTCCATCAATAGTATCATGGAATGATAAATTATAACATATTCATATGCTGGAAAACTCTATAGCAATGAAAATGAATGAACTATTGGTATGTGCAATCATTTAAATAAAACTCACAAATATAATGTGAAGTAAAACAAGCAAGACATAAGAACACCCTTCAAATGATACCATTAATGCAAGTGTCACAAACAAGCCAGAGTGATCAGTGGGGTAAGCAGGGCAAGAGTGGTTATCTTCAAGGGAAGGGAGAGTAACTGGGAACGGCAGCCATGCCAGCATTTCTGTCCCCTTATAGCATCTGGTCCCTGGTCTTTTCCAGAAGTGGGGCATATTTTCCACAGGTCCATCTCCCACCAAATGCTACATCAGAGGAAGAGCTTTGTTTCTCCCTGGCTCACTTACTTCTGAGACCCATGCACTGAGAAACAGAAGCTTAATCTTTTCTGGTCCCATGCTTTCCTGCTTCATTTCACTTAGTCTAAGGTGGAAACTCCAGTAATGAAACCATTTTTTGGTTGTATTATCTGGTCCCCAGATGGAGGTTTGCACTGGCATCTGGCTAATGAGTAATGGGTTTAGAACTGTGCCTAACACATACTAAGCACATATATAGGTGTTTGCTCTAATTATTATTATTTACATATCTAAATGGGACATTTACCTCCCTTCTTGCATCTCCAAGGCATAATAAGCATATGAAGAACTTTAAGATATTCCAATATGCACCTACGTTCCATAAAGTCTACTTCCTTCTATAGCCCATCATTTAAAAAAATGTTTATTTTGATTATAAATGTTTCAAATTTAGAAAAAAAAAGTACAAAAAATAATATTGTGCTCATCCAGAAAGCTTCCACCTCCCAGATTTAACAGATGTTGGTATTTTGCTATATTTGCTTTAGCTCTTTGCGGTTTGGGTGTTTTTTTTTATGTAAACAGAAATAACTAAGAGTCCCTTCTCTCAGATTCCTCTTTCCTCCCCTTTCCCTTCCATCACTGAGGGTTCCACGTTCCTGAAGTTGGTATAAGCCATCCCCATTTTTGTTGTAACTGCATCTATTAGACAATACAGAGCCCCAACTTAATTATTAAACTATTAACTGGAAGTTGAAATAAAATACAATCCTGATCATGACCTCTTTCAAAATGTCTTGAATAAGCAAAGAAAAAAAAAAAACAACTGTCCATTGATGGTAGATGTGGAGTGAAGGGGCCCTGATACCATCCAGGATATTTTCTGCCTTGTACAGAAGTCTTTCTGTATAAATAATTCCTGGGACCAGAGCCCATCTGTAAAGCTCCTTTCAGAATTTTAAGCACTAATGTCATCCACCACAGTGACCGATAACACATGCTTTGCAGAGTGTCCAACAGCTGAATGATCAAGGTATCAACTTGTGGGCTACAGTACTTATGGGCGCCACATGCTAGTGGCTACTGGCCTGTTTTTCTGAGGCCAGGGACAGCTGTGACCTGTAGGTGAAGACCCTGTGGTTACCCAAACCCCTTCTTACCTTCAAATAGCTGACCCTGGGCTCTTTCTGTGACATTCACTGGAATTTGTAACAGTTATGCTGGACAGGTGCCCCAGCATCTGTTCGGCGGAGGACTCTGGGCTGTCACATATCACGTGACATTAGATGAGCTGATGTCACAGTTGATGAGCTGTGCTGGTCCTCAAGTTTCCTGTACAACATGGCTTCCCACCTCCCTGGAGGGGCTCCTTGGATGGGGCTCCTGCCACTAGTCCCTAGAGGGAAACTCCACTGGGGCTTGTGAATGCCTTGGTCCCAGCATGACATCTGTTTATTGTCCCTACAAGAATTTCTAAGAAGCTCCATGTACAACCCTGCAGAAGCTGCTGTGTACACCGTGCCATCTAGGAAGAAAGACACAATGGGACCTGGGGTGCCTCCAGTGCACAGAAATGGGAAAGTGCTGAAGAAATCCAGGCAAGGGAAGAGGTACCTTTAGAGCTCTTGCCATCAACTTTGGTCCCACCCTTGTTGGTCACAGCTACCAAGAAGATGAAATATGAGTTCTCCAGCATCTCTGGAGGGCCCTTGGTGGAGCTCACAATGATGACCTTGCAAGTGGACTCCCCCCCTTCTGGCACCTTCTCAGTGATGTCACATAACAGGCTTTCTGGGGGTCGGAGCCAGTAACTCTGGGGGTCAGAGCCAGTCGGGAGAGCCAGTAACAAAACAGACCTAGACATACCCTCTATTGTCTCTAAGAATCTCATAGCTTGGAACAATATAAACACACAAAACTAATGACAAATAGTTGTGAGAGCCATGAGGAAAGCAGCGTGATAGAGGTAGGGGCACCTGCTTAGAAGTGTGGCCAGGGAAGCCCTGTTCCCTGGGATTTAAACTGAGATGTAAAGGACGTTTAAGAGCCAGCCCTAAAAAGACAAGAGAAAAACCATTCTAGTCAGATGGAACAGCAAGTGTGGAGATTTTGTGGAAGGAAGGAGACTTGAGGCTTGAGGACTGGGAGAGGAGGGGTATTGGATGGGACTGGAAGGGGTGAGAATTCTGCAGAGGGTACCAAGTAGCCCACGGTAACCATGCTGAGTTTTATAGGTGCAGTGAAAGTCACTCTAGGGGATCAAGGAAGGGAGTGACATGCTAGTGCTTCTATTTCAGGAATACCCACTCCTCCATGGCTGTCTATGGAGAATAGGGAGTAGGAGGGGCAAGAGCCAGTGGACTGCTCTCCAAGTGAGAGATAATGGTGATTTGGCCCAGAGAGGTGGGAGAGGGTGGGATTAGCATATATTTTAGGGGCAAAGCTGATGAGACTTGATGATGGAGTGGATGAAGGGGAGAGAATGAGGGAAATCAGGATGACGGCCACATGTCTGGGTTGAACTTGCTGGATGGTGCTGCTTCCTGACATGGGGAAGTATGGGGGAAGACCACGTTTGGGTTTCTCAAGTCCAATTTTCAACATACTGAGACTGAGTAGAGGTTGAGGTATAAAACGGTCACACCGGCCAGTAGGAGAGTCAGCTTACTAAGGAAATGTCAGATGGCCACAAGCGTTGGGTCCCCATTTGAGGTTTAAAATCATAAACAAGATGTGAAACCATGTCTCACCATGTTCAGCTATTTAGGTGCTGGCAATAAGAGGGCAGGTGATGAGTTCATCACCAGTTAGGGTGTTGCCAGCTGATTAAGATGAAGGCAAAGAGGGGCGGTAACTTGAGTGGACCCTTGAACAGGCAAGTGTTTGAAGTGCATTTGAACTGTACCCGATTTTGTAAATAAATACAGCACAGCACTATACATGTATTTTCTCTTCCTTATGATTTTCTTCACCACATTTTCATTAGCTTACTTTACCTTAAAAATACAATCTATAAAGCCTAGACCATACCAAGTAGGTGGTAATCAACTGTTTCTGTTATCAGCAAGGCTACTGGTCAGCAGTGGGCTATTTGTAGCCAAGTTTTGGGGGAGTCAAAATTACACTTGGATTTTCTATTGTGGGGGCCAGCGGGCAGTGCCCAAACCCTTACATTGTTCAAGGTCAACTGTATCGTGATTGCAGTAGAGATGATGAAGAGTTCATCAAAATCCATTTTCCTCTTCTTGGCACCATGTTTGGACTATATTTCCCAGATTCTCTTGCAGTTAGACGTGACCACATACCTGGTTCTAGCCAACAGAATGGGAAAAAAGATCTAAGGGCCACTTTCAAGCCTGGCCATCAATAAGCTCGCATACATGTGTTTCCATGCTCTTGTCCCCATTCAGCTGACTGTTTTGGTGACCTCCAGAGGAACTTTGGAAGCTGGCCCTTAAGG